>JAODAL010082686.1:0-11495 GCA_025379985.1 Phyllomedusa bahiana
AATCAAAAAATTTAATATGCAATTCTGTACTTCTTTTACCAAAGGGGATATTTTTGGCTTTTAGAAGTAAAGGGTATTTTTTACTCATTTTTTTTTGTATTTCAAAAATTGTATTTTTTTTTGTGTAATCCATAAAATTTTTTTAAAGGATTATATGTATCCCAAATTTACATTCTCTTTTAAAGAAAAAATTTTAAAGCCCCTGCAAAGTTTCATTTCACTTCATGGAATGGAAAGGGGAAAGAGGAATCTACAAAAAATGATACTTTTTCAACCCTCCAAAACCCAAATTTCCCAGGATATAGATAAGCCCCCTTCAAAGGCATTTTAAATCTTGGGGGGAAGGGCAGAAAAAAAGTCATTCTCACCAACTTTTTTGGGAAAATTTTCCCCCAAAACCTATAACAAGCAGTAAAATGCAAAAAAAAATTCCCAAAATATATTTAGTGAAACCCCCCATCCCTTTTTAAACCCAATTTCCCAAAACTTTTTTTAATCTGCAAAATTTTCATGCAGCCCCTTTAAATGAAAAACAAATAGATGAACCAAACAAATTCCATCTTTTTAAAAGGCCCAATATTTTAAATTTTGAGACTTCTTGACAGTTGATGATACTCCCCCCGGGGCATTGTGAAATAAATGCCTTCGGGTTTTAAGAAAACGTGAAAACCCAACATCCCAAAATTTTTTGTCTTTGCCCAATATCTTATGTTTTGTTTTTTTTCAAAAGTAGAAAAATGATCTTTCAAATCTCAACATTCACAAAATCGCAAATTATAAAAACCCGGGAAAACCAACCAAAAAATCTGCAGAAACATTACAGTAGGGTCCAACAACCCATACACCGAGTTTAACTTTTTTTTTCTGATATTGTAAAAGGTAATCTTAAAGGATTTGTCCCGGGTAAAAAATTTTTATTGCCGTTTCCCTGCTGCTTTTAAAAAAAAAGTCAAAACAAAAGCCCCCCCAGTCCCCTCAATTCCAGTGCTGCCCCGACCATTTCTCTGACCAATTTACTTTTGCTAAAACTCACTTTTTTCCCCCAAAAAAGCAACCAATCAGAGTGTCCCCCCATTTTAAACCACTAAAATAAAAAAAAGGGGGGGGCCCCCAAATTTGGGTTTCTATGGGCGAAAAAGGGTAATTTTTTAAGAAAAAAGACTTTTTCATACATGGGGCCCCCTCTTTCCCTTGGCAGTCAAACAAAAAACTGCTTCAGCCACTGTTTTTGGCTCTTGGCACAGAAATTTTCCTGAATTCCCTTTTGAAGCCATTATTTTCTAAAGTAAACAAAGCCCAGGAGAAGACGCCAAAGGTTTCAGGGGGCATGAGCCTAGGGGCCCAGAGCCTGAATTAGTGTTTGTGGGGGGATTGGGGGTTTGGGGGGCCAATTATGACTTTTTTCATTGTAAAAAGGCAGCAGCAATGAGCAAAAAAAATTTTTAACATTAAAACCTCTTCAGCCTTTTTTATTTTATAATTGTTTTATGCCCAGACCCTTAATGGGGGGTATACTCTAACACAGATCAAAGACATTCTCATTTTTGCCCAAAGACAACTAATACCAAAGCTTCTGCCTTTATAAACCCCTTTGTACACCCCTTTCTTTTGGCAGTAACATGTCGGGGCCGCATTATTAAAAAACTATTTGGCGCCCCCGTTTTTTTTTTCAGGCCGTTCCAAGGGGCGGGGAGGGGGGTGCGGGCGCCCGGGGGGCCGAGGGGTTTCCCCACCCCCCCGGGGGCCCCGCGGCCCCCTGCCCTGCCCGCCCCCCGCCGCGCAAAAGCCAGCATCTCAGGAGGAGGCGGGAAAAGGATTTGTTCCCCGTCCTGACTCCTTCCCCCGTAACAGCGTCCAAAAAGGGGGCCCCACAGCTCTCCAAACCCTGCCCCCCGTGACGCTGGGTCTCCTCGGGTTTGGGAGCTCTTCCGCCGCGGAGATCCCGGGGGCTGCTTTCAGCGTAAAGGGAGCGTGAAAGACGTCACGCTGCTTACCCCGCTCTGCACTCCCACTGCCCGACAGCTCCGGGCCGGGACGCGCGGACCCAGGGATAATCTTTTTTAATTTTTTAATTTTCTTACAGGGGGCATTTACTGGCTACAAGAGGGGCACACTGGCTACAAGGGGGGATCCTGGGTACAATGGGGGGAAACCTGGCTACAAAGGGGGGCACACTGGCTACAAGGGGGGGCCACTGGGGTACAAGAGGGGCGTCCTGGCCAAAAAGGGGGGGACAAATGGCTTTCAAGGGGGCATCCTGGGTACAAGGGGGCACACTGGCTACAAAAGGGGGGCCCCTGGCTACAAGGGGGGGCCCCAAAAATTTGGGGTACAAGTGGGGCACAATGGCTACAAAGGGGGGATCCCCGGCCCACAATGAGGGGCCACTGGGTACAAGGGGCACAATTTGGGTACAATGGGGGCAAAAACTGGGTACATTGGGGGGATCACTGGGCCAAAAAGGGGGGCATCACTGGCTACAAAGGGGGCATTCCCCTGCCAAGGGGGGTAAACACTGGGAAAAGGGGGGGCATCACTGGCTACAATGGAGGCACATTGGACACAGGGTTTGCAAACCTGGCTAAATCCCGGAAAAAAATTAAATATATTATAATATGTTAACTGTTTTTGTGCAATTTTTTGCCCCTTTTTTGGGTTTTTTGTGGGTGCCCCGGGGATTTTTTAAGGGGGTAAAAAGTGTGCCGCGGCTCAAAAAAGGTTTTAAAATCACTAACCAAGGGTATTTAAAAATGATAATTACTAAAAATGCTAGGAGGTTAGGGTAAGGAGAGGAATGGTCTGTTTTGCCCCTAAAAATACGCCCAGGGGCTAAGCAGATTTACTAATGAGGGAGGTGGGAATTTTAGACTAAATTTCCCCCTTTCCTTTTAAAAAAGATTCAAATTCTCTCAGTTTAAAAGCATAAATTTCCTATAAAATTTGGGAATGGGTTTGATAGTCTCTTAATATTAGTTTAATAAAAGTTATATTTTTTTAAAAAGCATTCAAGTCCCGAATAGTAAATTAGGGAAAAGTATGGGGATTAATTTTCTTCGGGCAAATTGGGAAAATGTTTTTTTATTATTTTTGTTACCCAAAACATATCTAATTTTAGGGAAAACCCCCCTTAAAATACTCATACACAGGGGCCCCGAGAAATTTTAAACTACTGTATCACATTAGCATTAGTAAACCTAGTCGCCCCTTGCAACTATCAATAAAAAGCAAACCTCCCTTTTTTTTTTAAAAAAAATTTATAAAAAAAACCCCTTTTAATGGGACTGTACTTCCTGTAAAAATAAATTTTAAAAACTAATTAAAAAATGTATTTAAAAAAACATAAAAAAAAAAAAGAATACAATGACAGAATTTAAATTTAATTTTACAGTAACATAACAACTAAAACAAAATCAAAAAAAAACAAATACTTTTTCGATGTTTTAAAAAATATTTTTTAACAAAGATACACCTCTCCCCCCCCCAACAAATACAGAAGAAAAATGCACTGAAGCAAACAAAAACATTACTACATTTTTATGCCCAAAAAAAATTCATTATCTGTAATTAAAAAGTTAGCAACTTTTTTTGCAAAATTATTCACCATTTGAAAGCAATATTAAATTTAAACATTTTGTTTGCTTTTTTTTTGGTTGAAAGCAAAAAAAACCTAAAAAATTTTTTCATAGCTAATTTTTTGCAACAACTGTGTTCAGTGTAGACAATCCCGTGTTGCTTTGTACAAGACAACAGGAGAGAAAATGATTTGGTTTCTGATAATTTAGCACAAGATATTCCCTTTGTCGGGAAACAGATCTATCACCTTTTAGGTGAAAAATATTTGATTGCACAAATTTTCAGCTTCGGAAAAAAAAAAACAAGAAATTATTTAATGCAGAAAGCTTCTATTTAAAAATTTATTTTAAACTAGAGGAAAAAAAGGGTTTTAAATTGCCTGTTACTTCAATTTTTTGGATATTGCTGTTGTTTTGCACTAATAGCAAGCAAGGTCCGGGCCCCTGAACACACAGTGCGTTTATATTGTTCATATACGGGCGTCCCCAACTTACACCTTTCCGACTTACTCTGCCCCAGTTACAAAGGGAAAGCTTAGGGGGCATCTGATTTGTAGTTCCATTTCCACAGCAATAGTAGCACCACATGACTTTAAATGGGGTTTAAACAAATGTAAGAACCCTCCTCAGTACCCAAAAACCCCAAAAAAAAATTTTTTTGGGGCTGGAGTTACATTTAAATAAATTTTTTTTCATCCCGCAGCAAAAAATGGGAATAAAAAGCGATCAAAAACCCTATAAACGCCAATGTTGTACCAATTAAAAAAACCTTTAAATGCTGCAAAAAAAAAAAGTCTTTACACAGCACTGTATATGGAAGAATAAAAAAGTTAGGGCTAAAAAGGGCGAATTTCCCAAAATTTTCGTTTCTTTCACTTCGCCAAATTTCCGGAAAAAAATAACTTCGTTCCAATTATTCGGCACGAATCACATTAAAAAACAGCTTTTTCCGGGCTGCACAAGCCCAGGGGCTGTAGAACTTTTTGCCATGCTTAAATATCAAGGGATTTGGTTTGGTCTTCTACAATTTGTGTTTTAGTAACACACAATACTGCCGCCCCTTAAATCGTTTCACATAAAATCCCGGGGCATTTAAGAGGCAAAACTGACCAAAAAACCAAGCGGAATGTACCCTGATAAAGTCATGCCACAAAAGCGGGAAAAAAACAAGCTGAGACCAGGGGAAAACATTAGTGACAGAGTTGGAGGTGACGGCGGCAGCCACAGCAGAAAGAGGCAGGCAGTGGCACAATGACATTCTGGGGTGGCAAAACAAAAGGAAGCCACAGAAGGGAAAATACTGAGAGGGGAGGTCAGGGCGGCAGCAGCATGGGGTCAGGCAGGGCACAATGACCAGTTTGGGGGACACGAGCACCCACAGCAGCAACAGAGGTCAGAAAGTGGCACAATGACACATGTGGAGGACACGGCAGCACCACAGCAGCAGCATGAGGTCAGGCAGTGGCACAATGACTTTCTGAGGTGGAAAAACAGAGGAAGCCACAAATGGCCGAGACGAAGCGGGGTCACGGCGGCAGCAGCATGAGGTCAGGCAGTGGCAAATGACATTCTGGGGGTGCCAAACAGGAGGAAGCCACAGAAGGGCACAGTGACTGAGAGCGGAGGTCACGGGGGCAGCAGCATGAGGTCAAAAGTGGCAAAAAGCATTCTGGAGGGGGAAAAACAGTATTGGCAAAGAGTGGCACAACACACAGTGTAGAGGCCCACAACAGCAGCAAGAGGTCGGGCAGTGGCACAATGACATTCTGGAGGGGCAAAACAGAAGGAACCACAAGTGGCACAATGACTGAAGCGGAGGTCACTGCGGCACACAGATTCAGCAGTGGCACAATGACACATGGGGAGGCAGGCAGCAGCCACAGCGCAGCAAAAGGGTCAGACAGTGGCACAAACAATTCTGGGGGGTGGCAAAAAAAGGGTAGGCCAAATGAAAATGACAGAGTTTGAGGTACGGCGCAGACAACAGCATGGGGCAAGAGGGCACAATACACAGGGGGATTCACGGCAACGCAGCAGCAGAGAGGTCATAGAGTCAAAATGACAGAGTTTTGAGTGGGGGGCAAACCAGTCCCTGGTAAAGATGTGGAGGCAGATGGAGAAACTGGCAGCAGATGGGGGCATAGGCGGGGGCGGCATAAAAAAAATGTCTGAGGCAGGATTTTTGAACCCAACTGACCCCTAAGGCATTGGGTGTGAAACCGGGCCGATCCACGCCTGATTCTCTGAAAAAGATCATCTTCCACATTTCCCTGGAAAAAGGGTTTTCCTTGGGTAACGATGGCCCCCCCGCACTGAACACCCACTCGATGCCCCCCACTGGCCTCAGGAAAGCTTCTCCACTGCAAACTCGAAATTGGGCCACACCCATTTTGGGGCGCCCATAGTCCACGGATGTTCCCCAAAGGGGGCAGAGTGCTTTCCAATAGCCACAACCTGTTGGTTCAGGGACTCCCAGGCCTCGCTGCGCTGGCGACTGCCCCCTCACAGGCGGGTTAAAGGGAAACGCCATCAGTGACTCCAACTTAGGTTACTACGATGGACAGGAACTGCTCCAAACCCCCCCACCTTTCCCCAGCAGCCGCGGCATAGTACGTACACTGAGGAACCCCCCGTCAGACCTTTCAGAGGAGGACGATGCCGCACATGGCACGGCCAACTGATTAGGAGGATTTCCCTATATATTTGAGTTTTTCTTCCCTCTCAAAGCTGGGAGAAAGGCTCCAATTTTGGCCCGGGGCGGGGCCAAATAGGGGGGAGAGCCAAAATCATCCCTCTCCCGGATGCGAATTCGCTGTCACTACCCAGGCAAATAAGCATGCTCGGGCCACTGCACAAGTGACTCCGAGGGCTCCCTGCTCCATATCCACTGTATACTGCCAGGGTGTTTGGGGGGTCATTGCCTCGCTTCCTCCCCCCATCCACCTCCCCAGCTCCCTGCTCCTCCTCTTTTTGTCACCTGGGAGAAAATCCACCTTTTTCACCAGAAATGCTTCGCCCCAAATGCCCTCCTCCTCCTCCTCCATTTCTTCCCCCCCGGGACTCAGAGCCACGAGATTATCCCACGTCTCTAGTCCCTGCCCAGACAGATTTTTCAGCATCTTTCCGGGACAGAACAGGGGAATACGTTATTCATCCCGTAGTCCGGGCGACTGACAAATAACGTCGCCTCCTCAACCTAAACAAACGGCGGGTGTCACGCTGAGCTGCCACGGGGCTGACATCAAATTTACACGGGGGAGTACTCTGTCGTCTGGACATAAAAAAATCGTTAATGGCCTTTCCTTTTCATACAGCGGTCCAACTTCAGGCTGGAATTCCACGGGGGGAAAAATCGCATATCATGTGTTTTGGGGGAAGGCCGTTCTGCCGCGCAACCGGGGGGGTTTTCCGGTTTTGTACAATGGATAAAGGCATGCACAGTTTCCTGGCCATTTTCAAATGTTCGAAGATCGGTAAAAGATTCAAAACCTTTTCACAACCAATTGAACACGTGGCCATGCGGGGGGCATGGAATACCCCCTCCCGGGCAGGCGGACCCCATTTTCCTCCCATTTCCCCCCACCAGGGTTCCGATTTCATTTGGCACGGAGAAAGCCACACACGATTTTTTGCTGCATGACGCGGAGCAATTCCTCCCCTGTGTGACTTCGTTTGCCGAGGCAACCCATGTAAACTGCTGACACCGCTGTGCCCTACACATGTGTATGATGGGCAGTACTTGTGGACTGAGTTGGTGAGGTGGGGGAAGAGGAGGCGGACATTGACGCAGGGGCACAGTTTGACAAGTGAAAGGGGAAAAACGGGGGGGCTCCTTCCAAGTTGTTGGTGTGCCTGGCAGGAAGCACATTCACCAAATGTGTCGTAAAGGGACATTACTGGGGCCCACCCTAGTTAAGCCCAACGCCGCGCTGCCGTGCACCTGGGAAAAAACCGATAAGCCAAGGGCTGACCCACCTTCGTTCTACAAATTTTTGAAGGCGGTACTGCCTTTTTTTGGGAAAAAAAATTACGGCTTGGAACTCTCCATCCGGGTCGCACAAACCTTATTCCTGAATGGTGCAAATCCACCATTTGGAAAGGGGGGACTGCAATACCAAAAACTTTGGGCAGGACACGGGCAGCTGCTGCCCTTAGGAGGTTTTGGAGCATACTGTTGTCTCTTTTTCAATCGCCTCGCTGAACACTGTGGCAACAAGAGTAGCGAGGAGAGGAGCACTGGACCGGGAGATATGTCAAAGAGAAAACACTCCCTTCTGCGAGGGGGTGGAGCCTTTACGGCTGCAATGCCATGCGTGCCACTGGGCGCTGCTGCTGCGTTCGCGGCGGCAGGATGGGGCCACCCACTGAGCCACATTTCTCCCAGGCCACCGATGGAAGCGCATGGTTGACGCGGGGCCCTGGTCCAACGTTAGCTCCCGGGCCACCTTCACTTTTCTGCCCCCAGATTTTAATATACCCATATTCGGGTCCTCCGGTGTCTTAGCAAAGAAATGCCACACCCCGAGTATCGGATTTTACCGCCAACCTCCCACTGAGTACTACTGCCACCGCTGCCTCGCTGAGCCCCTGTGCCGCACTTTTTTTTACCTGCGAAGCGGGTTTTTTTACCCCTGGCCGCTTGGCCCCGCCCAACCCCCCCTGCTTTCCCGCGACTCACGGGCCCCACGACCCCTTTCTGCTGCGCCCGGGCCTGATCGCAAGCTACGCCCCCCTTTTCCCGACGATGAAGAAGCCCTTGCCTCATCCGGGCCCCCCGGGGGTCGGCTACATCATCACTATTTTTTGGTTTTTATCGTCATGCTGTCCTCATCACCGTCTTGGGATGCCAAAAAGGGTGACCTCTCACAACAGACCCCCCCCATTTTTAACTTTTCCCCCCATGCAAGAAGCAGGGGATATTTCCCTATTTTTTCGCTGCCAATACGCTGACTGCCCCCCTCAAATTGTTCATCCTCGCTATAAATGGCGCTGAGCCCCCAACCACATAGTAGATCCTGGCGAGGAACCGGGTGGGACAGAGGGGGGGCTGAGGACAGGTGAGGGCCGCTGCCCGCTCCCCCCGGGCCATCCAACTAAGGTTTTTTCTGAGGTTCCCACCGTCTCTTGGGGGGTTTCAGTGTCACTGGGGGGAAGAGGGGACCAAATCAACCAATCAAGATCCCCTTTGGGTTGCTGAACAAAACCCCCCCACTAGAACAGGGCAGTTTGGCCCACCCCAAATGACCCCTGCTGCGACGTCCCCCTTCTGGCTGCGACCGGGGGTTTTCCCGGGAAATTTTTTGCCACCCCACCCCAGGTGCAGAGCCGCCCCCTCTCGCTTTACAACTGTTTTGTTCTAAAATTACAGACACTTTTGATGATGATATCTGTATATGATAAAAATACACCCTTTTTTGACTCCAAATGAACCCAGTAACAAAGTTGGGTAACCCTTTGGGAAAAAAATTTCCCCACAAATGGCCAGGAAAAAAAGTACTTGTATTGTCGTTTAAAAAAACTTTTGTTTTTTATAAAGTAAAACACAAACAGGCTTAAAAACCTTCGGGCATGATTAGGCACAGGGAAAAAGTATATATTTTGCGTTTAAAAAAGATGGTTATTTTTTTCAGCACAACCAGCAAAACAACGCTTAATTTAAAACCCCTGGATGTAAATTGCGCCCAAAAAAATTGAGCCGCACAAACTAGTAGCTTTGTAGCGTGTTACAATTGCGTTTTTCTACGCCCCACAAAAGGATCATTTTTTAATTTTAACCTTTTCTGTGAAAGGCACAGAAAAAAGTATATATTTTTGGGAGAAAAAAACGGTTTATTTTTTCAGCACACCAGCAAAACAATGCTTAATTAACCCCCGGTGCAAATGCGCCAAAGAATTGAGCCGCACAAACTAGTAACTTTTTAGCGTGTTACAATTGCGTGTTTTCTACCCAACAACAAAGATACGTTTTAATTTGCCTTTCTTGTGAAATTTTGGTACAGGAAAAATGTATATATTTTTTGGGGTTGAAAAAGACGGTTTTTTGGGGTCACACACCAGCAAACCCAAATTAATTTAAACCCCCGGGGTAAATTGCGCAATAGAATTGACACCAAAATGAATGGGATTTTATTGTAAAAAACCGTTTCTTTAAATGAATACAACAGAACTGGCTTTGATCCCACTTGGAAATTGAATTATATGCCTGCAGTGGGCGCACCTGGGGTTTCAGATCCAATACCCCAAAAAATTAGAAATAGAACATTTAAAGAAATCTCGAACAAGCTGGGGACACCCCACAGAAACGTATATAAAAATCAATTCTTTAGTAAGACTATCACCCGGCAGCACCTTCCCCATCAGTACAGTGAGAGCGTATACTCCCAGCGCGCGCCCGACTTTTATAGTGCGGTGACGCACAGAATTTCCCCGGTCTCGATTGGCTTCCCCTCTGCACAGTCATGCAGGGTATGCCCTTTTTCCTCCCGAGGCTTTGCCCCCTTAACGCCAGTCTCCAGCCATTTTTCAATCAAAAGCACACTTCGTTCACCCGAATACCCCAAAGTTCGACTTCGTTCAAATCGAAGTTTTCCTGAAATTCAAAACGAATTCCATTTCTTAAATCAATTCGCCCATCTCATTATGGCCTCAGAAAATACAATGCAAAAAAATTCTTTACACACTAAAAACATTTTTTTGTGTTAAAATTTGGTGTGTACCCTTTTTTTTGGGTACCGCCACGTATAACAACCTCCCCCACAAATCTGTTATGAAATTTAAACCCATACTTTAAAATTGGCGTAAAATAAAAAAAAAAAAAAACAACCCCAAAGTTTTTAAGATTTTTGTTCACCCCCCAAGCACATAAAATGGAATAAAAAGTGATCAAAAACTTCTCAAAAATGAAAATGTTTCCCAATTAAAATGTCGTGCAAAAAAAAACAGTCCTTACACAGCCCTGTATACAAAAAAAAAAGTATGGCTCCGAAGAAGCCATGCATAAATTTTTTTTTCACACTAAAAACATTTTTTTTTTTAATTGCTTCAACAAACATATAATTAGGTATCGCCAAAAATCTATCGACCCACAAGAAAGCAACTTATCATGGATACTGCATGTGATGTTTTTAAAAGTAAAAAAAAAAAAACACACAATTGGGGATTTTTTTCACCCTGCCTTCCAAAAAACGATTTAAAACTGATCAAAAAGTCTTGCCCCCCAAAAATGAACCAATACAAACGTCAACCACCCCGAAAAAAAGAAAGCCGTACACAGCTCCGTCACAGAAAAATAAAAAAGTTATGGCCTCAGACTAGGCAATGCAAAAAAGTGTTTTCCCCTTTGATAAAATGTTTTTATTGTATAAAACACAAAAAAAAAAAAAAAAGTAACAAAAAAAAGGGATTGCTGTAAGCCTTTTTCTTCCCGGAAGAGACGTTTCAGCACAGCTCGGGAAAAAGTTTTTAAAAACTAAGTATCTGCGAGGAACGGGAGCGATTGTGTCTCTTTCAAGTGGTCTTTTTAAGTGTGGGGGGGGTTAAAATTTAGAGGGAGAATCCTTTTTAATACTCCAAAAAACTTGTTTTATTTAACCTGGTTTTTTTTTATTATTGCATACATTTAAATCTATAAAGACATATATTTTTTATTGTAGCTACGCTTATTTTGTGTCTAGATTTCATTTTATTAAAAATATTTTTTGTACTGCATTTTTTAGTTTCAAACATACATAATAGCTGAGTGCTTTTTGAATCAGTTGATTAATCAGGTACTTTTCAATGACTAATCAGGGGGACTTAGGGTGTGGTTACCTATCACAGAGCTAAATTGCAGCGGTGGGATTGGGGAGGGTTTTGCTTCATGGAAAGAGGTTGCGCACACTCGGGAAAAAGTTTAAAAGCAAGTATCTGAGGAGTAAACGGGGA
>JAODAL010082687.1:0-11494 GCA_025379985.1 Phyllomedusa bahiana
GAATAAAAGTGTCATATCTTCAGTTTTGGTCCCATGAAAAGATATTTTAAAAATATTTACAAAAATGTGAGGGGCATACTCACTTTGTGAGATACTGTACAAGTTTAAAGCTCAAAAATGTGATGGGAATACCACTTTAACTTTACATACACCCTGCAGGCTGTAGATCATTGTACATAGAGACTGGTACAACCATGTGAGTGGTGATAAGATGCAGCTACTCCCTTAACTTATAATGGCACAGAAAGTTCTGGCAGAAGCTGAACACCATTTTGAGTGAGACCTGACTTAAGACCTCAAGGCAGACTATGAATTTTACTTTAACTTTTTTGTTGTTAAAATAAATGTTTAGATTGTTATCCAATATACTGTAAAATGCATATTCTGCCCTGCCAAGTGAACATACCTCTTTTTAAAGAGTCCAATAAAATGAGAAGTTGTTTCTACTCAAGCGTTGGGTCTCTTCAAAGGAGGAAAACTTCCAAATCCTACCTCTACTACATCTTGGAGTGAGATGTTGGATGACTACCCACAATCTAAAGTGGCCACCATAGCCACAACTAGCTGCAGTGGCATAAACCTCCTTCTTATTTTCCATTTCCAGTATTACTCCTGATGGAATTTATGGTGATTTAAGATACAAATAAGAAATGCAATTGGAAACTACAGTACATCATCAGGTATTCTTCTTATATAACCACCTAGGTAATTATGTACAACTTAGATAGTACAAAAGAAAATAACTAAAACACATGGAAAACAAACACTTAAAAATGTAGTCTAGCGAAAATTATCACATTTGGTTTTATATTCTTTAGCTTTGTGTGGCTATATACATGAACTTTATTGCTGGAAATATTTGTCTCTAAGACTTTCTTTTTGTTATGGTAGGTTTGTAGCTATTTTGTAATGACTACACTGGGAGTGGTATTTAATAAAACTGCAAAGCATCACCAAAACATTTTACTTCCTGTCATTTATCTTGCAATTTGGAGAAACACAAAATCAACCAATACATTTTCCATTGACATGAAAACACAAAATAACAATTTTGGTTTGGTCTGTTAATTATCTTTTAGGAAATCTTGCAAAATGTGTTTAAATTCAGTCTGATTATTACCTAAAAAACAATAGAAAGAAAATATATAACTTTTAATCTATACCTCTAAAAACCTTATCTTAATCAAAACATACAAAGGGAAATAGTGATACCAAAGGACAGAAAATATGTAATATAAAGGGGACCTAGTCTATCCCTGGTTAAACACCTATACCTGTCCCTCAGCAGGGACCCCGCCCCAAAAAGGGCGACCCTACAAATCTGACCTCTACAACTCCCTACCAGTTCCCCTATATACTTAGAAGATATTGGAACAAAGTAGAAATATATTGAAGCACATCCAGGTGTGGTAAAAATAATCACCACAGATAAATAATGCCAGAAAACTAAAGTGATATTTAGTAAATGCCACATAAGATTAATATTCAAGGAATAAATCAATAATCAACAATATAATCCCCAGATGCGATGTTTCGTTCCACTCTCAGGGACTTCTCAATGGGGTAAAAAAATAATACATTCATTGGTACACACAGTGCTTCGTAAGGTAAGTTACATATGTCCTGGACTTATTTGACTTATTGGCATGGCGGGGAAATGAAAGTGGGTGTTTATAATTGATATTGTGGAGGGAATTTACTCTATATATATTTATCTGAGAACATTAGTTGATCTTTGGGACATCGACTCTGTTACACCTAAGAAGTTCCCATCAGCTGGAGTACACCGACTCCTTTATCCTCCTTCACCCCCAGGCACACTAGCCGGAGGAATTTGTGTCTTACCAGGTACTATGTATTTTCCGGTGTAGAATAGCTGTTGTTTATTATTTTTTTACTTAATGAAGGTGGGATAGTATAAATCTGCCTTTTCAGCTATTTATCAATTATTTACATTTTGTATTTTTTCCAATGTGCTTTTCAGTGTATTTTTCTATCTTACTGCATCTGGCTCATTTTCAATATCCTTATTGATTTTTTTCTTTCAGTAATATCACTGTATAAGGAAGTTGCTGACCTGGAACAAGCAAGAAGGCCAAAAGTTCAGAATTTGCCAGGTGAAAATACATATCAAGGTCATTGACCCCATTAGTGATGCTAACCAAAGGAAAGATTATACATTTACTAGGAAGCTGATATGTAATTCAATTTATTGTTCTGTTGTACATTCCCTTTAATTATGAATTCTATTTGCTTGTCTGTACATCCCTTTATATAAAAGAGAGTAAGTAAAAAAAGACCCAATGTCATTTAAAAATTAATGATATAGTAAATAATTGGGAAGTTTTCGATAGCAAAATATTGGATTCCATCTTTTATTCTTCTCACTCGGGTTGAGAGATGAAATAAGTGTTCCAGTTGTTGTGGACAAGACTGCCAATTCGTCCAAACTATATATGAAGCCAAAGGATCAAAAAGGTTTTCCCATCTCAAACATTTAATGCATATCATTAGGATATGAAATAAATGTCTGATAGATGTGATCCCACCTCCTGGACCAGGGCTGGGACAAGCCCTTTTGGTGCCCTAGGCAAATGAGGCAAACGCCGCCCCCCCCCCCCCCAAGTGAACACACCCTTATGCTATGTCTACGCTTCATCCCACAAAAAATGCCCAAAAGCCGTTTTTATTCTCCAATGCAGGGCCGCAGGCGCTTCTCGTTTTTTTGCCGTCACCCATACAAAGCGCTGGCGTATTATACAAGATGTTATATAATACGCTGGCGACAGAAGACGAGCAGAGAAAAGACGAGCTGTTCATCATTTCTATTGCCGTCTATGGGACCGCATGAACGATTGGATTTTTGGCGCTTTTAAAATCCTAAAAGTGCCGAAAATACAATCGTAATCGTGTACAGTGGAGACATAGCCTTAGGGTATGTTCACGTGGTGTTTTGTGTCCGTGTGAACATCCACTTTTCTGATGCGTGTCTGGGTCCGTCTGAACGGACCCAGACACACATCTAACAATTAGCAGTGAGTTTTCCACTGCCGGCAATGACAAACACGCAGAGCGTTCACATGAGAGATCGTTCACATGAGTGATTGCCGCTGCGTGTTTGCATTGTGTTTGTCTGATCCGTCTTTCAGATTCACTCTAAGAATTACCTGTCATTTTCTGGAATGGATCCAAAAGACGGACACAACAGGCGCGATGCAAACACGCAGCGCCGATCGCTCATGTGAACGCCGCTGCGTCTCTCATTGCCGGCAGTGTTAATCACATTGCTAATTCTTACATCCGTTCAGACAGACCCCGAGACGCATCACAAAAGCCTATGTTCACACGGATGCAAGATGTCGTGTGAACATAACCTTACAGTCACAGCCTGCTGGATGAGGGGTCTACACACTGCCTGGTAGTCTGCCAGTTGCTCACTCCACATCACAAGATGTCCGCTTGGCCCATCCCATGCACTAACCCAGCAGCAAGGTGATGGAAGTGTATGAAGCTTAGTGACACACACGGTGCTGCCCCTTCAATTAAACTGACCCCTGTAGCTAGCAGTTGTCTGCAGGTAGTCGGTCAGTCAGTCTCCGATTTACCCAACTCTACCTCCGTGTCCGCCGCTGCCACACAGGCAGGGCCATCTTAACAGCATTATGGACTCTTGGGCAGGGCTGTGCACATGGGCCCCCAAACAACACATCACATCACATCAAACAACAAATCAGAGTACTTTCCAAAGGACTCAATTTTGTACCGTCCATTAATTTCAATCTTTTTCGTACTTTACTTGATGTCAACAAGTTTTCACGTTTATTAACTGTGAAGAATCAGTTTTTCAACATGGACCAGGATACAGTATGCACGGATCAGTCCCTTGAACCTCCTGTGGAGTTCCATTTTGACAAGTACATGGAGTATCAGGAACTATGTAACATCTCCCACTTGAGACATTTGGAGAGTGAAACTCTCCCCTTGACATTTGATCCCTGTCCTGTATATAAAAAGAAAAATGACTCTTTTTACCCTACCCATACTACACCTTCGGGTCTTGACCAACTTCCGGAATGCGTGGAGAAAGATCTGATGGCACTCCAAAAGGAAATCATGGACAACCCTTCTTCAGGGTCGGCAAGGACTTCCAATATCGCTTCAGAAGACCGCAAGGCGATAAAAGAATTACAACATAATCAGGATTTGCTCGTATGACAAGCGGACAAGCGGGGTGCCATTGTTCTCTTGAACTCTGGTCTGTACAAAAAATTAAATGAGACCATGTTGAATGACCCGATAATATATCACAAAATTTCTTATGATCCTACTACTTCATTCCAGGTTAAGTTACGAAAGTTATTGGATTATGGAGTACAATCGGGGGCAATTTCTGAGAAATTAGCTAACAAACAACATGTAGATTTTCCTGTAATTCCCATTTTACACTCACTTCCTAAAATACATAAAGAGGTGTTTCCTCCTCCTCTCCGACCAATTGTCAGTGGGATAGGTTCTTTAATGGAGCATTTGGGTGAGTAGCTGGACAGCCTACTCCAACCTCTGGTCCTATCCATTCCTGGATATATCAAGGATACCAAGAGCCTGGTGTCCATCATGACCAAGGCTTCTTGGAATTCCAATCTATCATGGCTATCTTGTGACGTGGTAGCTTTATACCCGTCCATCTCCCATGATAAGGCTGTGGGTTTACTACAGAAATTTTTACATAAATACAGTAAATATACCCAAGCAATCAATGAGTTCATTGTCTTGCGTGTAGAATTTCTTCTCATCCATAACTATTTTTCCTTTGATAATAACTTTTACATCCAAAAACAGGGAGCTTCGATGGGAGCCAAGTGCTCCCCGGCTCTTGCTAATATCTATATGGGTATTTGGGAAGAAATTTATCTTCTGTCTGATGACTGTCCGTTCTCCTCCCACATCAGGTGGTATGGGAGGTACATTGATGACCTCCTCCTGGTGTGGGAGGGGGACGAGTCGTCGGCAGTTCTTTTCAACAATTATATTAATTCTAATAATTTGAACTTAAATTGTACTTTTTCATGGAACAAAAATACTATTTCTTTTTTAGACATCACCCTTACTGGGGTTGAGGATGCAGGAGTACTTATTTCACCGTACAGAAAATCTACTGCAGAAAATTCTATCCTTATGGCCACTTCTTTACACCCCCGACATGTAACCAATAACATTCCATTTGGAGAATGAATACGAATCAAGAGAAATTCCTCTACAGAGGAAATTTTCTCAGAGCACTCCAGTAATGCACTAAAAAGGTTGAGGTCAAGGGGTTACTCCAATAGAATTCTCAATAAGGCAGTTTCTAGAGTTTCTACATTAACAAGAGAGGATACCCTGTTACCTCGTGGACCGAATAAATCAAAAGCATCTAATACCCTTACTTTTTCCACGTCATATAGCCCTCAGTTTGGTAGGATAGTAGATATTATCAAGAATAACCTACCTTTGCTTTATGTCCAACCCAATATAAAAGAGATTTAGTTAAGGACAATGTTAGATATATATCTAGAAGAGCCCCCTCTTTAAGTAACATTTTGTCCCCAGTCTATTCAATTCACGGCCTGATGCAGGACATAAGGATTGGCTCTCAACGAAAGGTTCCTACCGATGTGGCCACAATAGGTGCATCACATGTAGATATATGTAACCTACTCAAAGCTTCATTGCGTCTGCCACGGGAAAATAATTTAAGATCAATTCCTATATTAACTGCTGCACCCGTCATGTGATCTATTTGATCACCTGCAATATGTGCTCCTTGCAATATGTCGGATGCAGCTCAAATTCCTTGAAAAATAGAATACGGAGACATATCTGCGATGTAAAAAGAGCTGAGTTCACACACGTGTCCATGGCATCGCGTCACTTTGCGGATTGCCATGCGGGCAGCCTCGCTTCCTTTACATGTAATGGGATTGAGGTTGTTCGCAAACCTGTGAGAGGAGGAGACATGAGAAAGAAGATTTTATCCAGAGAGGCCTGGTGGATATTTCAACTTCAAACCAGGTACCCGATGGGCCTTAATAAAAAGCAGGACATTATGTTCCATTATTAATCAACATACTCTTGTTTAATTTTGTTCTCCCACACTCACAAAGCGAACATATCTTTGTATTGGCTTTTTCTTTCCTTTATTTATGTTTTCCGCACACTTTTTATATTTTATTAATTATTCACGTGTTTTCTAGCGGTCACAATAAAAGGAAGTTACGTAGTGCTCTTCATTACATCATGACTAAGGGGGGGCAGTCCCCCGAAACGCGTCGATGTACCAGCCATTACGATGCTAATCTGCACATGCTAGTTTTTTATTTTTATATGTCCTAATAAAGCTACTGTTTTTTTAAACGTATTATTTGGATTAAGCTATAGTTGCTGGATTTTCTCTCTTGGAAAGTTATACTCGTTTTGGGAGCTGTGCTTCGGGACTTCCTGATCCGTGCGACTGACATCACGTTTACAAGTTGGGTGAGCTGGAATATCCTCCGTTATATTTTTATCAACTTTAGATGGGTGCACACTATGATATTGCATTCATTTGAGGTAACCGTTGGGGTACCATGAAAAAAAATAAGTTTTGTTGTGGATATTCCTCATGGAACTCAATGTGACAGAAGACAGGAGAGCTGGTGTTGTTGCCGTTTACTACTTGTTCTTGGTGGTTGTCATTTCTGAAGCTGCTGATTGGATTCAGCAGTCACCTGTCATTGTCAGACTTTATCACTCAAAGCGAATCCCTTTCAAATGCTGAAGTCCAACAATGGCAGGAGACTGCTGAATCCAATCAGCGGCTTCAGAAATGTTGACCACCAAGAACAAGAAGACAACTATAAATAATTATATTATATGAGTGGTGGCCAATTACATGAAATTGTTATAGGAGTTTATGTCATATATATATTAATATATATATATATATATAATATATATATATATATATATATATATTGTAACGATTCTGGAGGTGGATCCACTGGACCACCGCAGGCGATGGCGTAAGCCCATACCAGGGAGTGGAATCTAAGTGGGACCCGGTTTTCACCAGAGCCCGCCGCAAAGCGGGATGTCTTGCTGCGGCGGGTGTCCACCAGGTCACTACCACTGGCGGGGCCTGCCTGCGGTGGCGGCCCAAAGGGGTGAGGTACCAAAGGGGGCGGGTAGGCAGGCTCTATCGAGGACAACAGAAGGTCAGGACAGGGGCTCGGGTTTGGACGGTGAAAAACAGGTGGTGGGGGGCGGCGCAAGGTTCGTAAGGGTAATGTAGCAAGGGTCTACACAGGAAGGGAAATACGGGAAACCTGAGGAAAATTTCACCATGGGTGTGAACACCGGGGATCCGGGGGGGCCCGGCGGGAAGTGCCCGGGACTAAATGGGAGCAGTGCCCGGCAATAAAACAATTTCCCGGGCCACTCCCCCTTTAAAAATTCAAATTGCCGGCGCGCGCCCGCCCCCTAGGGGGGAGCACCCCCCGGGACCCGGAAGCACCCTGAGCAGGAGCGTGGCCGGGTAAGTGCAGCCGGCGGGGAGGGGGAGGCGAGCGGACCCCAAAAACCCCGACGTAGGGGACGGGGCTCCCCGGGTCCCGGGCACGGGCGCGCCTGCGCCCGGGACGTGGTCGCAGGGGCGCCCGTGACATTATATATAAATATATATAATATAATATATTAATATATATATATAACACACACACACAAAAAATCATATCAAAAATACATGGGGCGGAAGTTGACAATAACACCAATACAGGACCCATAGGTTCACTTTGACCTGATGCCCCTTGACCTCCATTTGTTATTAGTGGCTAAAAAGACATGGAGGGAGAGGAATTATCGCTTAGCCTGGGGTGCTCCAAAAGTGTGGCCATCCTGCCTGCTCCGAACTGTGGAGGAGCTGGACAGCTCACATGAAATATTTAAAATTAGGGAAGGGATCACCCCCTACCACACTCCCTGCCAGCGTCCCCACCGCCCCACCACTCGTGTGCAATCACGATGAAGGGGCGAGCCGGGGTCCCGCTCCCACAGACCGCCCCACTCTTCAGAACAAAAAGCCCGTTAAAGAGCCGGGGAAAAAAAATAAATAACCGCACAAACATTTAGATTCACTGGGGCCAGGAGAACAAATTAAGATGGGCCCCGCGCATAGGAGAACTGCAAGAATCAGTCCCGACCCAGAGTGAGGCGCGTAGCTCACGGGGCCTGTGGTCTGTGCCCACAGAAAAAAGGGGCCGCACAGCAGGAGGGGCGGTGGGCCCGGGGAGCAACAGCAGGGCCTGAGGGAAAACGAGCGCGGCTTAGCCAGGCAGTGCTGCTGCAAAAAAAAGCTTGCGCCTGTCAGATCGCGGGGCAGGGGGGCCGGGGGAATGGCAGCGGGTACATTATTAAAATTTGCACAGCGCCCTCCACGGGACGGGCAGAGGTGGCGCTCTAGGCGATCGCCCACCTCTGCCTACCCATCATCCCGGCCCTGTCCTGGACCCATGCCTATCACGGGACTGGGTCCCTGAAACTCCCCATTCAGAACAGAGAAATGGCCATTCTTGCGTGGCTACTTTCCATTTATTTCAGTGGGAGTTCTTAGTACAGTTGAACAGCTTCACTCAACTGTACTAAACTCCCATTGAAAATAGTATCCTCTTAATATGCCATAATGTCTGAGATGGAAAAATAGCTTTAACAATAGGATAACAAATATTTCTATCCAGTAAGAAAGAGATAAATCAACTACAAGTTGAGCCATAGATAAAGTCCATATTTTGTGAAGACAGTAAGGCATCCCTTTCTTCTGATATTCCAGTTGCTAGGCAATTTGCATGCAGCAGCCTCTTTGCTTCTGTTTCCTCTTTTACTTCTTTCGTTGAGTTCTTTGCTTGTGTTCTTTTCTTCACTTTCTTACTGGGCTTTGCAACAGCTCCCAGTTTGCTGTAACTGGATCTTCTTATAATTTATGGCCCATTTGCATTTTTTTTTGTAAACTTGTTTTATTGCACATTTGCTCATCACATTTTTGTTTTTTTTGTTTTGTATACACTTGTATTTGGGATTAAGTTCTTTTGCAGAACTTTATAAATTACATTGTTCTGTTGCTGAAAACAATGAACATTTTTTTAACACTCATACATTATATTATACTAAAAATATAATAAAGTGATTTCTCTCCCTTGCTCTTTTCAAGGTGTAACATCTTTCTGTTGTTTACGATTTTGCATCTAATTATAATCTAAATCTGCAGACTGAGAATGTAGTAATAAGTTCCTTATCTCTTTTTTCAAAGTTTATGTTTGTCTCACAGAAAAAAAATTCCCATAATTTTACAGTAACATAGACAAGATGATGTTAATTTGCATTCTAATGCTTTCCTTGTTTACTGCATTTAACAAGACATGGTCTATTTTAAACTTTGTGTACATACATATATTTCAATGAATGTGTTAGATGCAGGCAAGCTGCTTACAATGTCACTGCATAATGCATAGCCCTTAAGGTACTAATGTACCAGAAAATCATTAAGGCAGAAGAATTGCAGATAAACAATTTCCAACAGAAAACCAATGTCTGGCATTAAAGAGAGTGGAGATGAGTCTCCTCTAGTTTTATTCTCTCTTCAAAGAAATTTTCTGATCATATTGAGGCCATTTAACCTCTGTATGTTTGCACTGTAAGAAAGTTGGGTTCGGAACCTCTGTCACATAGGTGAAAATGGACACTAGGGGATCCAATTCACAACGAACATCATTGGCACCCAACGGACCCTATTGATAGCAATTAATCTGTCAGGTTTTAGCCAGGGTAGCCTTTCCTGACAGAGCATGCACATGTGAACCAAGCTTAATCTGTATCCTATCTACCTGATGTGATTTCTGAGTAGATACTGGGTAAACAAATAAAAAACATATTCATAATACATATTCATAAGTGTGCAACACTGCAATGTGACTCAAGATGTTGATCCCTGATCCTTAACAATACTTTGAATTTCAGAGGATTTTAACCCCAACCTAAAGAAAGTCCTAGTTATCTACACACTTGAAATTTATCTGTTCCAGGGATAGGTATAGTTGTCGCTTTTTTCATAAAGAAAATGGCCAGGCTATAATGCGCAGGGCTTCTTATGGCGCTAGTGACAAGAAAAGGTGCAACTGGTAAGGAAAGTAAAAGCACCAACACTACACATCATGAGTAGTGTTGAGCGATTGCGTTGGCTTCGAGATCTCGATGTCCGATAGTCGGCCGCTATCGTAAGGTTTTTTTGATAGTGGCACGTTATGAGGATTACCATTAAATCTATGGGAGAGCAACAAACCTTATTATTACACCCAAACAAGGGTGGAGAAGCTGAAATTAACATCCCCAAAAGTCAAATGGATACTGGTACATCTTAGGCAACACACTTAGGTTATAAAATCACAGAAAAAAAGTCACGACCATTCACTATCCCTGTCTTGTACCACAGATACAAAATGTAAAAGGCTGTGCCATCAATATATACTTTTAAAACGGGAACATAGGTGCACACTGAAAGCAAAAGACATACATCTAATACATAAATCAGTGGCACACTAAAAAATAAGTAAAAATCAAGTTAATAGGAATATAGGAAATGCTTTACAGCTAAGGAAAAAGAAAAACCCGGGACCTTTTTTTCGTATTTGATCAAAGATTGTATTAATCACCTCCCAACAGTCAAGGGGTTCCCCGAGCGGTGGTCCCTACACTAAAACATGTTACCTTGCTAGAGTCCATTCAGACTGCCCCCTTCCCAGGAGTGATAGGAACCTGCAATTTAATTAACCTGCAGGATTTAAATGAGGGGTTTGAGGTGTACCCCAAATACCCCAAACCCCGCATCACCCCCAAATTAAAATGCCAGAAAGGAGTATGATTTGAACCATCATTTCTTGAAATGGCTTGAATATCCCTTCCGGGGAAAGCCATGAGCCGAAACCTGCTGACCCCCGATTTAAAAAATGCCACAAAAAAAGGGGTCTTTTTCAACCACCATTTTTTTGTTGAAATGGCCTAACTTATCGTCCTGTACCGCGAATGACCATTAAAAACCCGTCTGACCCCCAGTTTTAAAAGTGCCCAAAAAAGGAGTCTTTCAAAACCCCCATTTTAGTTGAATGGACAATACTGTCCCCCCGCCTGGGCCCGTAGACCCCTTAAACCTGTCTGACCCCGATTACAAAGGGGGCGGAAAAAGGAGCTTTCAACCCCCCCCTTTTAGTTGAATGGACATTGATAGAACTGTCCTTGCCACAGCATCCCGGGCCGGTTACAGTGGGGGGCGGTGAGAGCCCAGGGGGCGTCCGTTTTTATTAACAGCAGGTTAAAAAGCCCCGAACGCAGCAAAAAAAACTGGGGCTGAAGCAAGTGCGGAAGGAAATGTGAGAACTCCCCCTTCCTCAGTACACAGTAAAACCGGGTAGCGCTTGCCCCCCCGTTGAGT
>JAODAL010082688.1:0-11494 GCA_025379985.1 Phyllomedusa bahiana
TTTGGGGTCTCCCCGGGGGCCCCCTTTTTCCCCATGTTTGGGGGCTCCCCAAAGGGCCCCTTCTTCCCCCAAAGTTTTTGGGCCCTCTTCCCGGGCGGCCCCCTTCCCCCACATTTTGGGGTCTCCCCGGGAGCCCCTTTTTTTCCCCCTTTTTTGGGGGTTTTCCCCGGGGGCCCCTTTTTTTCCAAAATGTTTTGGGGGCTCCCAGGCGGCCCCCTTTTCCACATTTTGGGGTCTCCCCAGGCGGGCCCCTTCTTCCAATGTTTTGGGGGTCTCCACCGGCCCCCCTTTTTCCAATGTTGGGGCCCCCCAGGTGGCCCCCTTTTTCCACATGTTTTTTGGGGGTCTTCCCGGGGGCCCCCCCTTTTACATGTTTGGGGGCTCCCAAAGGGAGCCCCTTTTTTCCAAAATGTTTGGGGTCCCCAAGGGGGCCCCTTTTTTTTCCCCAAGTTTGGGGGCTCCCCGGCGGCCCCCCCTTCCCCATGTTTTTGGGGTCTTCCCCGGCGGCCCCTTCTTCCCCATGTTTTTTGGGGCCCCGGGGGGGCCCCCTTTTCCCCACATGTTTTGGGGTCCCCCGGGGGGCCCCGTCCCCCCTGTTTGGGGGCTCCCCCGGGGGGCCCCCCCTCCCCTGTTTGGGGGGGCCCCCCAGACTTTTTTTTCGGGGAAACACTGAGGAACTGGCTTTTTTCTTGGGCCCCCCCATAAGGGCAAATTTGTGGGAGTGACGGGTTTTTTGTCCTCGGACTCTCCCCATCAGCTGGGGAAACTCTGCAGATCCCTCCCCAAACCGGGGTTCTTCATCTCGGGTCATCTTCCCCCCTGTTTAAAATGGCGGCCCCCCTCTTGGGGAGATTTTCAGGGGCTGATCCTCCTTTTCCCTTTTAAAATGATGGCCCTTTCACAGGGGTACTTGGAAAGGTTCTTTTTGGGAAAAATTTTTTTTTTCCAAATCCGGCTTTTAAATTCCACCACAGGAAATATTTACGGGCTTTCCTGGTGGGTTTTCCCGGTCTTCATGACCCCCCTTTTCCCTTTTTTTTCCCATCAACCCGAGCAGGTGCATTTTTTATTTCGGGGACTTGATTACACTTAGGTTTGGAAAAAAATTATTTTATCATATCCGCCATTTTACCAATGGGGCATTCAAAAATCCGCACTTTTAATTTCTGGGGGGAGTTTTGCTTTTCCCCAAAAGGAAAGGGGGCCGAAAAAAATTTTTGTTAGGCACGCCCCCCTTTTTTCAGTTTTTTTTGGTTTTTTTTTTTTTAAGAAAGGATTAAAAATATTTTTCCAAAAAAATTTCGGTTTTTTCCAAAAAATTTTTACAAGGGCAAATGTAAAGGGCCCAAAACCCAAATTTGGGGTTTTAAGGAGAGGATGGGAGAAAAACATCAAAAGCTAAGAACCGGGGGGTTTTTGGGGAAAAAGGGGACAACACAGCTCAGAACCGCGCTGGGGGACACGGGGAAAAAACACAGCACAGACCCGGGGGGCCCGTGGAGCACGTTCCATTTACAGCTTTAGACCGGGGGCTGTGACACTGGTGAAATCCCCCCTTTTAGGGCCCCCCGTTTTTGGCCTGTGGGGGGTTTTTACAGCCCAACCCGGTGTTGGAACTATTTTTTTCAAAAGGGTCAGGCCCCCCGGGTGGGGGAAAACTTTTGACATCACATCCTTCCCAAGGAGCGCTGTGGGGGCAAAGTGACCATTTCCCCCAAACTCCGGGACCGGGCTTTGGACACTTGGGGAACCCAAACTTTTAGACCGCGCTTTTTGGACACTTTAAAATCACAGCCTCCCCGTGGGGGTAAACCCCCGTGACAAACACAGCTCAACCGGGGGCTTTTTTGGACACTGGGGAAAATTTTCCCCGCCTTCCAGACCGGGGGCCCGTGGCCCCTGTGACATCACCGGGGCCAGACCGGGGCGTGGAAAACAGTGACACCAAAAAGCCCAAAAAACCGCGGTGGGGGTCACAGGGTGACATTTTACAGCCAGACCGGGGGCTGATACAACACCGGGCCCAAAAAAAGGGTGCTCCACCAGCAAGGGGGCTTTTTATTAACTTGAGGTTTCTACAAGGGCCTTTTTACTTAACGCCGGACCGAGACCCGCCCCACGTAACAAACTCCAGCAGAGAGACAAACATACGCCCCCCTAAATGACCCAGAATGTTTCCATTCACTGACAGCAAGCAAAGAAACCGAAAATAGTGAGAAACTACAACACAGTCTATTAAAATTAAGACTTTACTTTTTACAACAATAAAACTCTATGAGAACATGCAGACCCTGCCATTATTAGGAACAATCCCGGGGCAGGGTGGCCCTGAACAGCAGTGAGGGTTGAGAGGGCTATAAATACCACCAAGGGGGGAGGTTTTATCTCTCAGTGGAAATCTCCTTTTAATTTTGGGTGGGATCCTAGCACTGTTTGTCAGGTTTGAACCTATTCCCTGAATCGCAAGTAGCTTATTATCAATGTCCATACCTGGAAAATAGAAGCTCTAATACCTAACATTGGGGTAAGAGGTGGGGCCCTAAAGAACCCCCCCCATCACCAAGGAAGCTACTTTCGGGGGATTTTATCATGCACAAATGACCACCCCACTTGCACAAAATTAAAAACTGAAGAAAATTTAGCCCCCGACTACGCCAGATAATGAAGCCACAATTACGACGGTGCAGAGTGACGCTAGATGACAGCAAGCAGAAGATGAACAAACCGTACAGGAAACAGTCACGAAACGGACAGGCCATGTGAGATGAAAGCAATGCTCAGCCGGAGAGCCGCCACCTACCTGTTAACTTGATATGTCCTGCTTCATCAAGAAAAAATCAAAAATTTAAAAAGTACTTTTCACCAAACAATAACGGAAAATTGTCAGAAAAGGTCACACAGAGATGAAAGGAAACACAATGTAACGAGGAGGAGACTTCAAAGAAAGAGCTATGCACTAACCCCAAGGCAACTCAGTACCCTAAGTACCAGAGGGTGAAACTGGTAAACGGTGCATGCAAAAAGATGGAGACGATGCTCTGAGAACACAGACGAGAGGGACGGAAATGCAATGAGCCCAGAAAGTTTTACTTTACTTTTCTGGCTTCAGGTCTCTGTAGACGATCCCCAGCGTGCGGGTACCGGGGCCCGGGGCCCCTGCCAATTTAAATTCACATCTTCCTCTGTAAACATAACCTAATAAGAACTGTATAGATTTACTTTATATTCTATCAGCAAAGTCGCGTGAAAGCAAGAAAACGTCATGAAGGTAAGACACATCCCCCCGGACCCCGAGCCAAGCGCTGGTCCCGAGCTGGGGTCATAGAGGGTCAATAGGGAACGGACTGGAGAGAGCGTCCCCCTTAACACGGAGGGGGAAAGGAAGCTTCCCAAACACAAAACTGAAGGCCCGTCACTTCCCTGGGGCCCCCCCCACCCCTACCTTCCCCTTTTCAACATATTTGTGAAGGCCCCCCCAGCCATCCTGTTTTTTTATTCCGATAACCGCAACGCTCATGAAAACAAAACCAAAATGAGTAATGATATCTCAGCGGCGGCGGGGGGGATAGCGCCCCCCGCAGGTTACACACTCGCCCCTGGGGCTGCGACCTTTAGAAAGAAAACACTTCGGGATGTAAACTCTGCAAACAGATGGCGGATTCCAGACTTCGCCACGGCAGACGCCGAAGGCAGAGCATGCTGGGAATATAGGGAGAGCGATATACCTTGTATACAGACACCTGCCGCTGCGTACAGGGCCCTCGCCTGAAACACGCTCCCCCAAAACGCCCCCCCTAAATCTGCAGCCCTCCGCGACAAAATTGTCCCCCCCACACTGCCCAACGCCCCCCCCCACACCGCCCAACCCCCCCCCCAAACCCCCCGCCCAACCCCCCCCGCCCCCCCCACACCGCCCAACGCCCCCCCCACACCGCGCCAACGCCCCACCCCACACCGCGCCAACGCCCCACCCCACCCCGCGCCAACGCCCCACCCCGCGCCAACGCCCCGCCCCACATCGCGCCAACACCCCACCCCACACCGCCCAACGCCCCACCCCGCGCCAACGCCCCCCCCCACACCGCGCCAACGCCCCCCCCCCACACCCCGCCCCCCCCCACCCCCCAACCCCCACCCCCCCCCCCCCTCCCACACCGCGCCAACGCCCCCTCCCACACCGCGCCAACGCCCCCCACCGCCCCAACGCCCCACCCCCCCCGGGCCCAAAGCCCCCCCCCCCACACCCCCCCAACCCCCCCCCACCCCGCGCCAACCCCCCACCCCCACCCCGGGGCCAACGCCCCACACCGCGCCAACGCCCCACACCGCGCCAACGCCCCACACCGCGCCAACCCCCACAAAAACCCCCCGGGCCCAAAAGCCCCACCCCACCCCGGGCCAACCCCCACACCGGGCCCAAAAGCCCCCCCCCCACACCGTGCCCCAAAAGGGCCCCCTCCCCACAGGGGCCAAAAGCCCCACCCCGCCCCCCGCCAACGCCCCACCCCACACCGCGCCAACGCCCCACCCCACACCGCGCCAACGCCCCACCCCACCCCACACCGCGCCAACCACACTAAATCTGAATGAGTGGCAAAACCCCCGGGGGTCATTCTACCCCTCCTCGGAGTCCTTTCAAATTTTTTAAAAAGTGCAGATGAATAAAAGAAAAAAAGGGAAAACCCCAACAGGGATGTTCATTAAGAAAAAAAAACCACAATTTTAATCCTGCGGGGTTTGAACCTATACCCCTATGCGAAAGGCCCCGGGAAATTTTAACCACTCAGCTACATTTTTAACTATCACCACTTTAGAAAAACAGACCAAATTTTCTAAGTGAGCAACAAAATGTGGGGAAAGGCAAGGTGATGTCAAACCCCGGGGGGCCCCATGATTTTTCCGCTCAAACAAATCATACACCGTCTGTAAACATAAAGCGGAGACACAAAAACCCGGGAAGAAACACCTTTTTGGAAAAACCCAAAGCAAGAAATCCAATTTGGGAGCCAGGGGGCCAAGGAAACGCACCCTCATCCAGGGCCCACTCTGAACCCCCTTTGGGCGCAGGGGCCCTTTTTTTCCCCAATTTTTTTGTTTTCATTTTACATCCCACTTACCAAAAAGCCATAACGTTTTTTTTTACTCTTTTCCCTCTACACAGATATGCGATTTCCTTTTTTTTTTTGCGGGACAAAAATGTACTTTTTTTAACGGACTAAATTTACCAAAAACACAAAGTACGGAAAACCCCAAAAATTTTAAATTTAGTGGTGAAAAAATAAACAAGAAAAACACCCAAAAATGTCCCCCTCTCGGTAAAAAATGACGCGTTGCCCGTTTTTTTCAGGTCGAAAACGATTTTCCCGGGGACAAAAAATTTGTAGAGGGTTTTATTTGTTTTAATACCCCAAAAAAAAATTTTTAAAAAAATTTCCCAATTTTTTTCATTTCCCCCTGCAAACACAATTTTTTGTGACCAAAAAACTTTTTTTTTTTTTTCCCCCCATGGGCTAGAGTGAGGGGCTTGGTTTTTTTTGGGGGCCGGGAAAAGCAGTTTTTTTATTTTGGGCCTCTTTTGGGGGGATTTCAACTTTTTATTCCAATTTTTTGGGGGGATATGAAAAAAAAACACAAAAAAAACCCTCCACAATTTTGGCGTTTAGAACGGGATAATAGATGTTATATCTTATTAGATCGGACTTTTACCAACCCCGGGGGACACCCAACCCCCGGGGGGCCTTCGTATTTTTTGTTTGTAAAATGGCAAAAGGGGCGATAAAGTTTTAATATTCATTTTTTTTCTTTTTTATTTTTTCAAGTCCCCTTAACCACCCCGGCACCCCCAAAAATTACGCCCAAAAAACACCACCAAAACCCTCCGTAAGGAGCGGCTCCCGAGGGGCACCCCCTTCCCCAAACCCGCCCTTTAAAACATTTGGAAATTGAAGTGATAAAAAGGGGGCCCCTTGCCCACAAAATTAAAGTATTACCATATACACGCTGTTTCTTTTTTTCCCCTGTTTTAAGGTGAAAAAACCTCCTTATCTCCAAAAGGTGATTTTTTCTCCATTTCCCAAAGGTTCCCCCGACGATTTAAACCTCTACCCTAAATTGCTTAAACAGCCCTGGCCTTCCCCCCAAAAAGGGGGTTTTCCCCATCACCCCTTTCTGGGGCTCATCAGCACCCAGAAGCGGTTTTTAAAAATTTTTTACAATAGAAAAACTGTAACTTTTTTAAAACCCCTGAAAACCTTTTTGAAACAACAGTTTACACATCCCCGCCACTCATTCACTAACTGGGAAATCGGGAAAGGGAAAAGCAGAGCTGAAAAGTAAAACCCAATACAACAGAACCACCCACAGTCTGAACAGGAAGTGAGGGCCTAATGCTATAAAAGAAAGGGGGACTTTGAAGCTTAAAAACCCAAAAACCCAAAACGGGAAGAACCATGAAGCTTTAAAACCCCCCAAACACCCCGAAGAGGAATTTCGAACCTAAGCTGGGAGCTCCCCACACCTGAAAGTAAGACAAGCCTCAAGCTAAAAAAAAACCCCCAAAACCTGAACAGGAAGGGGAGCCTGCACCAAACAAACCCCCACACCTAACAGGAAAGGGTCGGACCCTTTGCAGCACAAAACCCTCCCACAGCCAAAACCCAAGAAGTCGGGATCCTGCAGCTCAAAACCCCTCCCACAGCCTAAACCAAAAAGGGGCGGATCCTGCAGCTACAGAACCTCCCACAGCCTGAACAAGAAGGGCCCGGAAACCCTGCAGCCCCAAAAACCCCCCACAAGCCGAACAAAAAAGGGGTAATCCTGCAGCAAACAGAACCTCCCCCCAACCTGAACAAGAAGCGGATCCTGCAGCTCCCAGAACCTCCCAAAACCCTAACAAAAAAGTCTGATTCGCGGGCACAAAAACCTTTCCCCACAGCCTAAAAAGGGAATTTGGGTCCGCAGCTAAAAAAACCCTTACCCAGCCTGAACAGAAGCGGCCCTGCAGCAAAAACCCTTTTTCAAAACCTAAACAAAAGAAAACGGATCCTGCACAAACAAAACCCTTTTTACCCCAAGCCAAAACAGGAAGTCAAATCTAAAGCCGAACGGGAAAACGGCTGCTGCACTACAAAACCCTTTTCCACAGCCGAAAAAAAAAGGGCCCCTGCAGCTACAAAACCTCCCACACCAACAGGAATGACACGAACTTTCAACGTGGCTTTGAAACCCAGCATAATAAGACAACACCTTAACTCTTAAAATTTTACTTTATCATCTCATTTTTATAAATAATTGTGTTTTTAACATGTAACACAAAGTGCCCCCCTCCTCTGCGTCCTCCTGATTTATTGGGTGGAACGAGGGTATTTTTTGTAAATTATTCTCAGACTTTACAATTTGCTGACGCTTCTTCGTCTGCTCTTGACCCTGTTCCCGGGAAAAACGGGCACCCCAGGGCTGGGCAGGGCCCCCCAGTGCTGTAACCTGGGCCGGGGCCCTACAGGGGGGGCCCCCGCTTGGGCCCCCCTGGCCGACCCCCCACAAACCACCGCCAGCTGCACGACTCCCCCTGCGGCGCCGTGACCTAACATTTCGGAAAACTGAACTCCCCTAAAGCACTGCTCCCGGTTTTCTGGAAGGCCCGCAGAAAGGTTTTTTGAAACTCTGGGTAAAACCGGGCACAAGGAAGAAAGACCTGAAGCAGACGCAAAAGTGCCCGCTCCATGCTGGGGAGTATAAGCACCACCCTTTTCCCGTGACTAATACAAGGTCCAGCCCTACATTACTTAAAACCTGTACTGAACCGAGTTACAAACCGTATTAACTCCCAGAGCTGCACTTTACTTTTCTGCTGGTGCAGGGCACTGTACATACCCTTACTTTTTCCAGACTGATTCCCGATTTAAAATCCTGTATTATCCCCAGAGCTCACCGCTATTTTCTGGGCATCACGTACATACAATTTCTTACCCCGTACAAGGGGGGGGGGGTCCTGAGTTTCATTTCCCGTATTTTTCCTCCAAGCGCACTCACAATCTGCTGGTGCAGTCCTGTACATACATTACTTTTCCTTACTGCCCCGATTTTCATCCTGTATTAAACCCCCCAGACTGCACTCACAATTTCCGCGGGGCCCGTCCCTGTGAAAATAATTACTTAAACCTTACTGATCCGAGTTACACCCGGGATTAAAACTCCAGAGCTTTCACTCACTACACTATTCTGCGGTGCCGTCACTTTTCAAAACAATTACTTTTTTCCTGAAAAAGATCCGAAATTTTCATCCTTTAAACCTCCAAACTGCGCTCCCCTATTCTGCGGTGCAGTCACTGTACAACATTACTTTTCCTGAATGAACCATTACATCCGTATTATCTCCAAGCGCCTCACTTTTCTGTGGGGGCATCACTGTACATACTTACTTATCCGTACTGACCGATTTACACCTGTTTACCCCCCAAGCGCCCACTTTTCTCTGGGGCAGTCATTTGTACATCTTTTTACTTACCTTACGACCGGTTAAAACTGTTATCCCCAGAGCTGCCCCTATTCTGCGGCATCACTGTGTACTACTTACTTATCCTGTACTGATCCTGAGTTACCCCTTTTTATCCTCCAGAGCCACTCACTTTCTGCGGTTCATCACTTACATACTTTACTTATCCTGTCAAAACCTGAGTTACATCCGTTTTATCCCCAAGCTCCCACATTCTGCTGGTGCAGTCACTAAAAAAATTATTTATCCTGAAACTGATCCTTATTACAACTGAAACCCCCCAAGCTCCCACTTTTCTGCTGGGCAGTCACTTACCAAACATTACTTATCCTGTACTGATCCTAGTTAACCTGTTTTATCCCCAGAGCTGCCCCAAAAATTCTTTGTGCAGCACTGTACATACATTATTATCCTGTACTGCCCGGGGTTTACTCCTATTATCTCCAAGCTGGCTCATTCTGCGGGTGCAGTACTGTAATAAAATTACTTTCCTGTACGACCCGAGTTACACCTGTATTATCCTCCAAAAGCGCACTCCTATTCTGCTGGTCAGCACTGTACTTTCATTATTTCCTGTCGATCCTGAGTTACATCCTGATTATCCCCAGACGCCTCACTATTCTGCGGGGGAACTGTACAAAATTACTTATCCTGACTATCCAAATTTACAGAAAAAAAACATAACAATGCTTTAAGGGAAAAAGAAATCTGCAGAACGAGCAGATGCAAATCCTTGCGGTCCATTAGTAAAATTTTGGGTGAGGGGAGTCAATAAATGTTTGGAGTCCCTTACAAAGCTTAGGGGACGGGAGAATGGAGCCGGAATCAAAGGGCAGAACATTTTACCCTTTTCTTGCATGTTTGTTCTATCAAAGAGTTTATTATTGAACAGGAAGATAAAAAGCGGATGGGACCATTTTCTACAAAAGTTATCACTTAAACATGCCCGATATGAGGAGGGGGGGGGGGGGGGGGGGTGAAGGGATAAAGTTTTGGGGCTTCCCCCCCCACAGCCCTGTTTTTTTTCCACCATTTTGGGAGACAGGAGACTTTTTGATCACTTTATTTAAACTTTTAGAGAAAGTGAAATAACCCAAAATTTAGAGGGGAGGGGAAACTAAAAGAAAAAAAATGCAATTTTAGGGTTTGGATTTCTTTTTCTTCTACATTGTTCAGCTTCTGGGATTAACTGATGTTATATTTTAATAAATCCAACCGTTTTTTTACGTACGCGACACCAAGAGGGCCACCTTTTTTTTTTTTTTTTTTTTATTCTTTTGGAGTGAGCTGAACTTGTAATATTTTTCTAATTTTTAATTTTTTTATTTTCTATCGACTTTTTATTCCCTCAACCTCCTGCCTTTAACTTTATTTTTTATTCTATTTTTAAAACGTATTTTTAATTTTTCCATTTGTACTCAAAACCCCCCCAGGGTGCAACGCGTACAACGATGAAGCCCAATACGGCAAAACACAAATATAAAAACAGAAAGTTTTATAAATAAAATAAAGGTAAAGGCGGGGGTCAAGTACCTGGGGGGAGGGGGGGGGAATGCTTGTACAAGTAAAAAAGAAAAGTTTAAAAGTAGAAGAAAATAATAAAAAAAAATACTAAAAGTTCAAACCACCCTCCCCGACACATAACTGGTATCGCTGCATCCGGAAGAGCATTTATCCCGTGCGCTGATCACCACAGAAGAAAAAGATTCCAATTGTCAAAACTAAGGTTTTTTTGGTCATTTTATGTCCCACTAAACCTAAATAAAAAGTGATCAAAAGGTCACATTTATCCCAGACTGGTACCAAGAAAATCTTCACTTCATCCCGCAAAAAACGAGCCCTCACTCAGCTTCAGAGGTGGAAAAACCGAAAAGTTATTGTTCACAGAAAATGGCATCGAAGCAAAAATTGTTTTAAAAAGTTGGGGTTTTTGCCTTCTTAGACATAACAAAATCCACACATATCTGCTATCACAGGAATCGCATCGACCTGAAGACAGAGCTCCCGTCACATATACCAAAGAGTGGACTCCGCAAAAACGGAGCCCCGCAAACATGGCGCAAGTTAGGCCTTTTTCATTTTTGACCACACACAATTTTCGGGGCTTTCCCAGTACATTACATGTTCTAGTCAATGGCAACATTAATAAGTCTTATGCTGCAAAAAACAAGCCGTCACACAGCTAAAATGTTTCGGCTCTTGAAAGGCAGAAGGAAAAAAATATGACCACACGATGGAAAGGGCTGAAAACCGAAGCAATTTAGGGTAAAACACGTCTATTTCTGCCACGCGTCAACCCCACCCCCCAATCCTGGCCCTCGCTGACCCCCTATATCCTCAGCCGCGGAGCGTGGACGGCACAGCGACAATGGTTAAAAGCAGAGAGTTACCTCTTTGGATAATCGTGTGAAGACGTCGCCTCCCCTGAGAAAATCCAGGATCAGGTACAACTTCCCTTCGGTCTGAAAGGCTGGAATAGAAGGAAGAGGGTCATTGGGGCGAGGGTCCTGCAGGAGGGAGCACGCCGCCCATCACAGCCGTCAGTGCCGACCCTCCTCCATGCCCCCCATGCATCAGCCCTGAGGCATCCTCGGATTACACCGCAGCAGCAGGGGGCTCCCAGCACCGCCGGGGTCACACCGCAGCAGCAGGGGGCTCAGCATGCCGGTCACACCGCAGCAGCAGGCGGCTCCCAGCGCCGACGGGGTCACACCGCAGCAGCAGGCGGCTCCCAGCACCACCGGGGTCACACCGCAGCAGCATGGGGCTCCCAGCACCACCGGGTCACACCGCAGCAGCAGGGGGCTCCCAGCACCGCCGGGGTCACACCGCAGCAGCAGGGGGCTCCCAGCACCACCGGGGTCACACCGCAGCAGCAGGGGGCTCCCCCCGCCGGGGGCCCCCGCAGCGCAGGGGGGTCCCCGCACCGCCGGGGTCACACCGCAGCACAGGGGCCAGCAGCCGGTCACACCCAGCAGCAGGGGGGTCCCAGCACCCCCG
>JAODAL010082689.1:0-11494 GCA_025379985.1 Phyllomedusa bahiana
AAAAAACAGTAGAAATTATTCGGAAAATTAAAAGGGGGGGGATTTTCTTGGCACTATCAATTCACCTGTTATAACTACACAATTGCTGGATAAAATTTTTAAAATGAAAAGGTCGCTCCATAAAACAAATCGGGACTGGGCAAAAAGGCAAAAAACAGTATCTGTAAATTATTCAAAAATAAAAGGTATTTTTTGGACCTATCAACCTGTGCTGTCTAAAAAATTTGCGGATTCAAATTTAAGCAAGGTGGATTTCAAAAAATGGAAGGGGCAAAAATTGAAAATGAACACCTTCTAAATGTATACTTTTTAATTTAAAAGTGGAGTTTTTGCACCTAAAAAAGAGACCCATTTTACTAAAAAGATGTGTATCCTAATATAATTTCAGGCGCCCGTACCCCAGGAAATATTTAAAATAAAAAAACTGTTAATAATAAAGCTATTGCAGTGCAATGTCTACACTAAGTGCCACATGTATGAATGGGCTTTTCGCCCGTTTTCTGCCGTATTCTGCGCCTCCCAGCCCGAATCCCTGTCGGACGCGGGGATTCAGGTTAGCGCAGTGTTCACCACTTTCAGTGCCCCCCCGCATGAAGGGGGGGGGCAATGGGCGCGGTGGGGGCTTCGGGCGGGACGGGGCGCGCTCGAAAACCCGAGGCATGTACGATGGCGAGTCGGCAAAGCAGGCGCAGGCAGCCCTCGCACTCCGAAGGCAGACCAGGTTTTTTTTGGTTAAATCCCCCGCAGAGGCAAGTGAAGCGGGATCGGAACTGCGAGGGAACCAGACGAAGATCGCGACGAAATCTCGGCGCTCCCTCGGCAGCAGGAGTATGATTCAGAAAAAATCACCTTTAAAAGGCGGAAAACAGTGTCAGAAAAGAGCTGAACGTAAAAAAAAAAACATAATAATAAAAAAAACACTTTCCAAAACTCTGAACGGCGCAAAAATCCGAATTTGATATTGGAAAAATTTCCCGGGAAATTTCAGTAATTCAAATTCTGAAACCCATTCTCATTTGGTCGGCATAAACCACCAATCAGAATAGGAGCGACGTGAACCCTTAAAACCATGGGGAAGTTTAGACCAATCAGAATCCACGGCGGGGTAATTCAAAATACAGTAAAAAGACAGAAAAGAGTGATTTGGGTGACTGCGGGTGCTTGGCTATCCCCCCAGCCAATCAAGAGCAGTACTTTTCCCATTATAGTTCTGTATTAATTATAAAAAAAAAAATTTTTTTAATAAATGTAAAAATTATCAGATAAAGACAGAACCCTCTTTACAAAAAAGCAGTTAAAAACCCAAACAACGTGTTTTTTTCCCCGAACGGGGCTACTGGGGAAATTGCAATAGAGAGAATCGCCGAGAAATACAGTAATTCAAATTGTTTAAGCTATTCTCATTGGTCGGCATAAACCAGCCAATCAGAATAGGAGCGACAATGTCCCATTATAACCTATGAAGAAGTATTAACCAATCAGAATAGGAGCAACAAAGTCCCATTATATCCTATGGAGAAGTTTGGACCAATCATATTCAAAGGCGGGACAGTTCAAAATACAGTAAAAATGCAGAAACGAGCTGATTGGTTGAAGCGGCGGGGGCTCGTCCAGCTTAGCCAATCAGAGCGGAAAGGAAAGGAAATTCTGAGCGCGCTCTGTGATTGGCTAAGTTAAAAGAGGCGCCGTTATTTGGACCAATAGGAGAGCGAGCAACGCTCCTATGGGTTTTCTAATGCAATCTGAAATAAAACTGTACTGGCCGAAATCAAATTATAACAAATACAGAAGTGGTCCTGATGTGTATATAAAACGAATGAAAAATATGGGGGTAACCCAAAAAAAAAAATTAAATCAAAAAAATCAAAGGTTTTTCTTTATTTTCGTTGCACCCATACTATTGATCCTTGGCTAACGAAAAATTAATTACTGTATTTCCCGGCAATTTCCAATATCCTAATTCTTGAATTAGGATATTGGAAAGTGATTTTGTTTTATGTATTTTTTATTTTTTAGGTTTTAGCTCTTTTCCTGAGAATGTTGAACGCCTTTATAAAGGCGATTTTTGATTCATACTCCGCGCCGACATCTGGAATGATTTCTCGCTATTCCAGCCTGTCTAGCATCGGACCTGTTTTTCGTCGCAGCCCCGCAAGACGCCTAAGTCCCGTACTGCGCCCATGTCCCCGCACTGTGCCCCACACACACTGGCGAGGCGCAGGGAACTTTTCCCTGCATGTATGAGTGCGCTACCTCCGGCGGCGAATCATAGGCGCAGCGCCGCACTGCGCCTCGGTCCCCGCACTGCGCCTAACACACTGGCCAGGCGCGGCAGACTTTTCCCCGCATGTATGACCGCACTACCTCCGGCGCCGAATCCTAGGCGCAGCGCCGCACTGCGCCTCGGACCCGCACTGCGCCTAAAACACAGGCGAGGCGCGGCGGACTTTACATAGTATGTATGAGCGCGCCCCGGCCCCGACATAAATCAGGCGCAGATTCCGCCGGGAAACTAGCGGAAAGGTGCGCCCCGACCCGTCAGGATTCAAACATGTGGCACTAAGTCTTGGTGAACTTTATCCAGTATTCTTTATAGAGCTTGTCTGTGTTCGCCCGCGGGGGCCCCCCGTCCGCTCCCCCCCGTGACTTTACAGCGGTAGATGCTCCTTTAAAATTCTCTACCTAACTACATAAAATCTTCCAATCTCTAATCTAACTAAGTTGTAAAGATCACAGCTAACAGTAGAGCTTTCTCTGTGAAGAAATAGATTAATTTCGCTGAGCTGTTTGGACACAAGCAGAGCGCACGTCCTACTGCTCTGAGACGCTGAGAGACACTGAGGCTGAACAGGAAGGGCTGTTCTATGTAAAACGAGGTCATGTGATTTTTCCAGCCAATCACAACCATACACATCCCAGTCATGACGTCGCACACACATCTCACCCTGCTCTATTCTGTAAGCTGATTTGCTGGCCGCCAAAATGACAGGAAGCGCCGAAAATGGCGCGATCTTAATAGATGATGCACAGATTTTAACCTAAATTATCGCATGATCTAAAAATTTCGATCAACATAAAAACTGTGCCGATTTCAACTTTGTCGATAATAATCGCTCAACAATAGTTATAATTAGAGATGTAAAAATTATTCACCAGGCTAGAGATATGCATGGAAAAAAGGTTTTTATTTAAAATAGGAATAATTAAAAAGAGAGAATTACAAATTAGAATTAAAAAGGACATTATTTTGGCCTATAATGGGTGAATGGCGCCTTATGGATGCATTTTAACACTGGAAACATAGAGCCCAAAAAGTATTTTTCAGAAAGAAGAATGAAAGTTATTGACAGAATATATGGTGTATGGTGCCAATAAGACTCCATATATTCCTTCTCTACATGTCACCGCTGTGATGAATTGTGTGAACGAGTCTGGCACATATCTAGACCGCTACCACGCTCTTGTCAGATTAAATTCATCTACATGCCCCCATATGTATAAAGGTTTCTCTCTGGTCTGATCCCACCTTATATCTTGTATACACCAATGAAACAGGCTGTCACCTTGCCCCTTCTTTATTACCAGACATTTTATCACTGTCCTTAGTTATCAAAGCTATCTAGGCCATTCTCTTTGGTGTCCACTTCATAGTGTATAATGAGGTAGTGCACCATTTTACTATGCCCATTGTGAGCAGTAATTAAAAACATGGTAGAGGTTTGTGCACTATTCTGGGAGATCAAACTATCTTAGTTTCTGAATCTGTGCAGGTTTCACGCAACCCAAATACACTCCTTTATTAGGGCCAATCCCAAGGCCAGCGAGGTGGGCATTCACCCATGGCACCACGCTGCCTACCCTGCCCGTCTGGTGGTTACTATTGCACTCTGCATGGCCATTTTAAAATGCTAACTGTGCAGCTGCTTCTACAAGGTGAAAATAGGGACAGTTCATTACCATCTTTGCATTCCCGATTGTACTGTATATACAGCGCTCAATGAATGCTATACGAAAAGATCAGCATTGCACTGGGTGTGATGCAAGGCTTTCATCACACCCCCTGTGACCTTTCGTCTCCCAGGCTGGACACCTGGGCCTCTGGTGCAGGAGATACCAGGAGCAGTATCCTGGTATAAGCAATGTGAAGATGTCATGCTGCTTATGCAAGAGCTAGCGGCATGACAAAGAAACATTGAGAGGTGGGTACTTTTTATTTTCTTTTTTAGCCTTTACACCTGTATATATCTACCTACAGGGGGATTTATCTACCTATATGGTGCTGTACCTAGCTACAGGAGGCTATATCTACCTACAGGGGACAAATAACTACAGGCTATATCTACATACCTACAGGAGCCTATATCTACCTATGGGAGATATATCCATCTCTATCGTTTGCGACGCTATGGATGGGGAGTTTGTAAATAGGTAGGAATTAGTATGAAAGTGTTAGAAAAGATGTTTACTTGGTAAACTCTAGAATAAAGAGATGTGACCGAGAGAAATAGTCATGATGGTCTGGGCTAATTTAAGAAAAAAAGGGAAAGAGAATAGCTCATCAGAGAAGAGAATACCTCATCAGAGACGGCTCATGTGAGTCACTAGATGAGACTTTACCATAATCACTTAAATGTGTGCAGGTCACCTGTCTACAATTGGTATCTACAACTGTATGGTCATTTTATGGCGGTAATATACAGCGAGTGAAATAAGGATTGAACAAGTCACCAATTCTCTAAGTAAATTTATTTCGAAAGGTGCTTTTGACATGAAATTCTACCAGATGTTTGTAACAACCAATCCATTCCACACAGGCAAACAAATCAAACCACAGAGGTCCATAAATTATGTAATAATGAAAAATGACACAGGGAAAAAGTATTGAACACGCTTAATGAAATTTATGGAATACTTCATTCAAAAGCCTTTGTTGGTGATGACTGCTTCAAGATACCTCCTTTATGGAGAAACAAGTCACATGCATTCCTCAGATGGGAGTTTGGCCCATTCTTCTACATAGACACTCTAAAAATCCTGAAGATTCTGTGGGCTCCGTTTATGAGTTTTGGTTTCCTTTCCCTAAAATTTCTGTTTTTGGGTTTAGGTAAGGTGATTTTTCTAGCCATCTAGCACTTTTATTTTCCCTTTTTTTTGACACCAACGTGGAATTTGTTTTTTTAAAACTTTTCAAAGGCTTTGGGCACTGTCCCCGGGAAAAACTTTGTTAGGTAAATTAGAAAACCATTTTGGGGGGAGAAACAGTGTGTAATTGGGGTTTAAAAAAGGCTGTTGGATCATATCAGAGATGGTGGTAAATGCTCCTACTTGAGTGGGTTTCCCCGGTTGTGAGTGGGGTGCCGTAGGGCCATATTGAGTCCTCTTTATTTAATGTATTTTTAACAATAAGGGAAGGGATCAATACATTTTCGATTTTTGCAATGACACCAAACTATGCAGGGTATGCAATCGTGGAAGATTTTTATAAATTTTAAAAGACCTGGGCACAGGAGTGCTTGGGCATCCACTTGTAAAAAGGGGTTCATTGTGGAAAATGAAAGGTTATGCATCTGGGGAGAAATAATCTACAGGGACATATGTCCTAGGGGGGGAAAAAACTTGGAGATTCGCTTGTTTTGGAAAAAATCTGGCGTTCTTGTAGACATACGACTACAGAACAGCCATGCAAATGTCAATTCAGCTGCCTCTAGGGCAAGTAACATATTGGCGTGTATTAAAAGAGGCATGGACTCGCGGGACAAGGATGTAATTCTACCACTGTACAAAGCATTGGTGCAACCTCACTTAGAATATGCTGTTCAGTTCTGGGCCCCAGTTTATAGAAGAGATGTAATGGAGCTAGAGAGAGTGTCTCTTTATTCGGATCTACCTCCTCTTCTCTACCTCTTGATGTTGGAGTACCTCAGTGGTCGGTTCTAGGTCCTCTCCTCTTTTCATTGTACACAGCCCCGATTGGACAAACCATCAGCAGATTTGGCTTCCAGTACCATCTCTATGCTGATAACACCCAATTATACACCTCCTCCCGTGACATCAGTCCTACTCTCCTACAAAACACCAGTGACTGTCTGTCCGCTGTCTCTGACATAATGTCCTCTCTCCATCTGAAACTAAACCTCACTAAAACTGAACTTCTTGTCTTTCCGCCATCTAGTAACCAACCCCCACCTGCTATTTCTGTTTCAGTATGTGGTACCACCATTACTTCTAGCCAGTAGGCCCGCTGTCTGGGGGTTATACTAGATTCTGATCTGACCTTCACCCCATATATCCAATCCCTTGCCCGCTCCTGTCACCTGCACCTCAAGAACATCTCCAGAATCCGTCCGTTTCTCACTGTGGAAACAACTCAAACTCTAATTGTGGCCATTATTCTTTCTCGTCTGGACTACTGTAACTCCTTGCTAATCGGTCTCCCTCTGTGCAAACTCCCCTCTTCAATCTGTCCTTAATGCAGCAGGCTCATCTTTCTTTCCAGCCGCTATACTAATGCCTCTACCCTGTGTCAGCCACTGCACTGGTTGCCCCTTCAGTACAGGATACAGTATAAACTCATCACTCTCACCCATAAAGCTCTCCACAATGCTGCACCCCCCTACATCAGCTCCTTCGTCTCTGTCTATCACCCGACCCGCCCTCTCCGCTCTGCTGCTGATATCAGGTTACACTCATCAATCATCCGAACCGCCCATGCCCGTCTCCAAGATTTCACACGTGCGGCACCAGTTCTCTGGATTATGCTACCGCGGGCGATCAGGCACATTCACAACCCTCATAATTTTTGAGAGGGACCTGAGAACACATTTTCTCAGTCTGGCCTACCAAGATCCCTAACTGCCATCACACACATCTGTCACTCCCTACACTAGGGCACTCACAGGCAATTATCTGTATATAGATGTACTGTCAGGGTGGCAGGTTCATCCATTTTTCATGTAAACCACCCCCTATTTATGAACCATGGCTGGACCATTGTAAACTTGGCACTTCTCAACGTTTGTTTCCCCCATACACCCTAAGAGATTGTAAGCTCTCACGAGCAGGGCCCTCACACCTTGTGTCTCATCTGTATGTACTTTTAATGTGTAATGTCTGTACGTTTACCCTCCAATTTGTAAAGTGCTGCGGAATATGTTGGCGCTATATAAATAAAGATTATTATTATTATTATTATTAATATTACAAAGACGAACAACCAAACTTATAAGGGGAATGGAGCATCTTAGTTATGAGGAGAGGTTAGTAGAATTGAACTTATTTAGTCTTGAGAAAAGAAGGCTTCGGGGGGACATGATTAATTTATATAAATATATAAATGCTCCCTACAAAAAGTATGGGGAAAAACTATATCAAGTGAAGCCCCCTGAAAAGACAAGGGGACATTCCCTTCTACTAGAGAAAAAAGGATTCAATCTCCAGAGGAGAAGAGCATTCTTCACTGTAAGAACTGTGAATCTGTGGAATAGCCTGCCTGAGGAGTTGGTCACAGCAGGAACTGTAGAGAGTTTCAAGAAAGGCTTAGATACCTATCTGGAACTATAGAATATTAATACGTACGTAGCTATGTAAAATTCTGGATCCTGAGTGATGGAGGCTCTGGGGTCAGAGATAGGGTCTCCACTGGAGCAGATTGGTTCTTGCATTGTGGGTTCCAGGGCATTAACCAGTGGTGAGGCTGTGCATAATGACATTGTCTCTTTCCCTTCACCCACATTTTCTCCACCCTTGGTTGAACTTGATGGACACGTGTCTTCTTTCAACCGTACTAACTATGTAACTGAAAGCTTCCTCGGCCATGTGTTAGGAATCATTGTCTTGCTGATATCTGCCTTCGTTTCATCTTCATCATCCTGGTAGATGACAGTAGATTTTTATTAAGAATGTCAATTTATCCTTTATTTAATTATATGAAGGTTTCCAGTATTTGCCTAACGAAAATCCCAAACCATGATGTTCCTACTTCCAAACTTCACTCTTTCTATGGTATTTTTTGGGTGCTACGCAGTCCCTTTTGACCTAAAAACATGGTGTGTATTATAACATTCAAAGAGTTAAATATTGGTCTCACCTGACCAAACTAAATTCTCTAAATATTTCACAGGCTTGTCTAAATGTTAAGAAAACTTTAATCGTGCTCAATAATGCTTTTTGTTCAGCAGTGGAGTTTTGCATGGTGACTGTGCATACATGCTATGGTGGTTGAGTGGATTATATATTGTTGTGTTTTAAATAAATGTACCTGCTGATTCCAGGTCTTTCTGTAGCTCTCCACAGGTGGTCCTTTGCTCTTGGACAACTGTTCTGATAATTCTTTTCACTCCTCTGTCTGAAATTAAAAGTTATATTTTCGAAAAAATAAATTTTTTGTTGTTGCCGAAGGTTATTCCTTTTTTCTGAGGAATATTTCTACAGCCTGATATGCGACAGCGCTCCCTTCATTGCATCACATAAATTATATACGGAAATTACTACCCTATAAAGGAACCTCAAGTGTCATTAATGAGCATCATTCCAATTTTCTCATTTTTAAATTAATGCACTTGTCACGGATGCCCCTGCGACCCTAGTCCTGGGTCGCAGGCGCATCCGTGCCCCTCACCCGAGCGGCGCCGCGTCCCGCATGTCCGGGCGCAGGTGCAGCCGCGATCCTGCTGCAGGCTTTGTCCCTTGGCGCGGCCCCGCCTCCTAGGGTGCGCGCCGGCAGTGTTAAATTTAAAGGGCCAGTGCACCGGTAATTGGCTATTACCGGTCACTGCCCCTATTTAAGCCTACCTCTTCCTGGCTACCCTGCCGGATCTTTAGTGCCACTTGCCTTAAGAGAAAGCGTTCCTAGTCTTGTCTGATTACCATGTACCGTACCGTTGCTTCCGTTCCTCGACCACGATTCTTGCCGCCTGCCCTGACCTTCTGCCTGTCCCCGACTACGAGCCTGCCTGACGATTTTGTACCACGCTACACCTTGGCTGCCTCCGCAAGAAAGTCACGTCAGGGGTAGTGACCTGGTAGACTTCCGCCGCAGCAAGTCCATACCTCTTTGCGGAGGGCTCTGGTGAAAACCGGGATCTACTTAGATTCCGCTCCCTGTCGTGGCTTACGCTAACGCTTGTGGTGGTCCAGAGGATCCACTATCTCCGACCGTGACAGCACTCTTCTACCTTACGACATTGCATTGGGACTTAGAAATAGATCTGTGTTAGGGAATTGCTTTATAAATTAGTATATGTTTAGCAAAGGGGAAGAGGGAAGTATTGTTTGTGCAGCACATACATTAATATATTTTATAACATTTGTGTGGTACTATACACAAAAGAAATGGGATATGTATTCTGCAGATATGTATAGTGTTGTGCTTTGAATTTGAGTCAAAGTCAAATTTAACCCAAATCCCATAGCTTCAGTTTTTGTTGCCATAGCTCAATTATTGTGAAAAATTGCAGTATTCACATTTAAGTGGAAGGGGCCTCAATGAACAAAGCTGTAGTGCGCCAAAGTCAAAAAACACGTTTTCTAAATTTATTGGAAATACAAGGTTTTTTGGCACCTTTCAAATCACCTTGTGACACAAAATTGCAGTATTCACATTTAAGTGCAAGGTGGCCTCAATGAACAAAGCTGTAGTGCGCCAAAGTAAAAAACACGTATCTGAATTTATTCGGAAATAAAAGGTTTTTTTGGCACCTTCAATTCACCTGTGGTAACTACAAATTGCAGTATTCACATTTAAGTGCAAGGTGCCTCAATGAACAAAGCTGTAGTGCGCCAAAGTGCAAAAAACACGTATCTGTAATGTATTCGGATAATAAAAGGTATTTTTTTGGCACCTATCAATTCACCTGTGGTAACTACACAATTGCTGGATTCAAATTTAACTGCAAGGTGGCTCTATCAACAAATCTGGACTGGGCAAAAGTGCAAAAAACACGTATCTGTAATGTATTCGGATATTTAACTCTATTTTTGGCACCTATCAATTCACCTGTGGTAACTACACAATTGCTGGATTCAAATTTAACTGCAAGGTGGCTCTATCAACAAATCTGGACTGGGCAAAAGTGCAAAAAAACACGTATCTGTAATGTATTCGGATAATAAAAGGTATTTTTTTGGCACCTATCAATTCACCTGTGGTAACTACACAATTGCTGGATTCAAATTTAACTGCAAGGTGGCTCTATCAACAAATCTGGACTGGGCAAAAGTGCAAAAAACACGTATCTGTAACATATACAGATAATAAAAGGTATTTTTTGGCACCTATCAACCTGTGCTGACTACAAAATTGCTGGATTCTAATTTAACTGCAAGGTGGATATATCAACAAAGGTGGACTGGGCAAAATTGAAAATGATGTCTGAAATGTATACTGATAATTAAAGTGGAGTTTTGTACCTAACAAAGAGACCTGCAGTTACTAGAAAAGATGTGTATCCTAATATAAGTTCAGGCTGCCCAATATCCAGGAAATATTTCAATAGAAAACTGTTAATAATAAAGCTATTGCAGTGCAATGTCTACACTAAGTCTTGGTGAACTTTATCCAGTATTCTTTATAGAGCTTGTCTGTGTTCGCGCGGGGGGCCCCCCCTCCGCTCCCCCCCCCCGTGACATTACAGCGGTAGATGCTCCTTTAAAATTCTCTACCTAACTACGTAAAATCTTCCAATCTCTAATCTAACTAAGTTGTAAAGATCACAGCTAACAGTAAAGCTTTCTCTGTGAAGAAATAGATTAATTTCGCTGAGCTGTTTGGACACAAGCAGAGCGCACGTCCTACTGCTCTGAGACGCTGAGAGACACTGAGGCTGAACAGGAAGGGCTGTTCTATGTAAAACGAGGTCATGTGATTTTTCCAGCCAATCACAACCATACACATCCCAGTCATGACGTCGCACACACATCTCACCCTGCTCTATTCTGTAAGCTGATTTGCTGGCCGCCAAAATGACAGGAAGCGCTGAAAATGGCGCGATCTTAATAGATGATGCACAGATTTTAACCTAAATTATCGCATGATCTAAAAATTTCGATCAACATAAAAACTGTGCCGATTTCAACTTTGTCGATAATAATCGCTCAACACTAGTTATAATTAGAGATGTAAAAATTATTCACCAGGCTAGAGATATGCATGGAAAAAAGGTTTTTATTTAAAACAGGAATAATTAAAAAGAGAGAATTAAAAATGAGAATTAAAAAGGACATTCTTTTGGCCTTTAATGGGTGAATGGCACCTTATGGATGTATTTTAACACTGGAAACATAGAGCCCAAAAAGTATTTTTCAGAAAGAAGAATGAAAGTTATTGACAGAATATATGGTGTATGGTGCCAATAAGACTCCATATATTCCTTCTCTACATGTCACCGCTGTGATGAATTGTGTGAACGAGTCTGGCACATATCTAGACCGCTACCACGCTCTTGTCAGATTAAATTCATCTACATGCCCCCATATGTATACAGGTTTCTCTCTGGTC
>JAODAL010082690.1:0-11493 GCA_025379985.1 Phyllomedusa bahiana
CCCTTTTTTGGGGGCGGAGCTAACCCCTGCTTCATGAATAAGATTTGAGGGGTAAATGCTCTAAAACTTCAGCATCTTACAGAATAAGGGACACAGCGCTGGGAACAGCAGGTCTGACACTGGCTGGTGCTGCCCTCAGCAAGGCGGCATAACCAGACATGATGGGGGATGTTTGGGCCCCTCGCCTGCATGTGACTCATAACATTCAGCATCAGTGGGCAATAGGAATATGGATGAAGATAGAAGTAGCAAAGGTGGATGACTACCTGGCCAAGGATGAGGGGCTTAGTTAAAAGTAATGGGGCTCTAATCAGTATATCAGTATATAAACGTGTAAATAGTAGCGTCATACATTAGAAAATCTACATAGTGCAGCAATCTACAAAAGTCTGTTATCCCGCACAAAAAAGGAACATCGGGCCTCATTTATCAAAACCGTCTAACAATAAGACTGTCTTTGTTGCCCATAGCAACCTATCAGAGCTCATATCAACCAATCAGAACCCACAGCGACCAATCAGAGCTCATAGCAACCAATCAAAACCCATATCAACCAATCAGAGCTCATAACAACCAATCAGGGCCCAAAGCAACCAATCAGAGCCCATAGCAACCAATCAGAGCTCATAGCAGCCAATCAGAGCTCATATTAACCAATCAGAACCCATAGCAATCAGAGTTCATAGCAACCAATCAGAGCCCATAGCAACCAAAGGTCATAGCAACCAAAGGTCATAGTAACCAATAAGAACTCATAGAAACGAAGTCAGAACCCATAGCAATCAGAGCGAATAGCAACCAATCAGAGATCAGCTTTCATTTCTTCAACTGCTCTAAAAAAATGAAAGCTGCACTCTGATTGGTCACTATGGGCTATGATTGGTCGCTATAGAGTCTGATTGGTTGCTATGGGCTCTGAATGGTTGCTATGACCTTTGATTAGTTGCTATGGGCTCTGAATGGTTGCTATGGGCTCTGATTCGTTACTTTAAGCTTTGGTTGCTATGACCTTTGGTTGCTATGGGCTCTGATTGGTTGTTATGACCTTTGATTGGTTGCTGTGAGCCCTGATTGATTACTATGGGCAACAGACAGTCTTAATGTTAGACATGGCTGCTTCAGCTGTAGTTATATCCATTCCAAGCTTTGGATCAGTTTTATTAAAAAAATTTCAGTAAACCCCCCAAAAAAGATTTAATTTGGGTTTTACAGAGCAATGTAACACAGAGCTGACGGCTGAACAACAAGAGAAATAATAAAAAAAAAATGTAAAAAAAAAAAAAATCCTGTAAATGAGTGACCTCCCAGGATCACAGCGCCTTGTGTAACCCCAGGCAGACAGCTCCAATAAACTCAGCTTATGTTTCACGTCTATGACCAAAGGCGCCAAAAGTAAATGGAAGCTCATGATATTATTATTCTCCAGGAATCGGCGATGATGGAGGAGGCCGCGCACCATGGAGAATTGATTTTACCATTTCTGGAGGCGGCTGCAAAGGGCGACGTGGATGAAATTATCCAAAGTCTCCGCATTGATCCCAGACTTATAAATACTCCCCATCCAGAGACTGGGAGCACAGCCCTGATAGTCGCGGCTGAGGAAAACCACTCAGAGGTGAGGATGTAGCAGAGCTGAGTCGGCAATGTGTCTATGCTCAAATGTGCAGAGCAGCATCAAAGAGACACAGATATAGCAGAGTTGAGTTTAACGAATGGGGATCTTACCATGTGTTATCTTGAATCAGCTGCTCATTGCATTATCCAGTCGAATCACATTATTATGTCCACTAGTAGCTAATAACCAGAGTAATCGGCTTGTGCAGCCCAGACAGCAGCTAGAAGCGCGCGGAGGGCTTCAATAAGGTCCTGGTAGGTTGTCACAGGTATCTGGAGCCGAATGCATCCCACAGCTGCTGGAGGGTCCATAGAGCCAACACCACCATCCAGGGGCCCCACAGCTGCTGGAGGGTCCATAGAGCCAACACCACCATCCAGGGGTTCCCACAGCTGCTGGAGGGTCCATAGAGCCAACAACACCATCCAGGGGCCCCACAGCTGCTGGAGGGTCCATAAAGCCAACATCACTATCAAGGGGTCCCACCGCTGCTGGAGGGTCCATAGAGCCAACACCAGCATCCAGGGGCCCCACAGCTGCTGGAGGATCCATAGAGCCAACACCACCATCCAGAGGCCCCACAGCTGCTGGAGGGTCCATAGAGCCAACACCACCATCCAGAGGCCCCACAGCTGCTGGAGGGTCCATAGAGCCAACACCATCATCCGGGGGCTCCCACAGCTGCTGGAGGGGCCATAGAGCCAACACCACCATCCAGGGGTCCCACAGCTGCTGGAGGGTCCATAGAGCCAATACCACCATCCAGGGGCTCCACTGCTGCTGGAGGGTCCATAGAGCCAACACCACCATCCAAGGGCCCCACAGCTGCTGGAGGGTCCATAAAGCCAACATCACCATCCAGGGGTCCCACCGCTGCTGGAGGGTCCATAGAGCCAACACCAGCATCCAGGGGCCCCACAGCTGCTGGAGGATCCATAGAGCCAACACCACCATCCAGAGGCCCCACAGCTGCTGGAGGGTCCATAGAGCCAACACCACCATCCAGGGGCTCCCACAGCTGCTGGAGGGTCCATAGAGCCAACACCACCATCCAGGGTCTCCCACAGCTGCTGGAGGGTCCATAGAACCTACACCTCCATCCAGGGGTCCCACAGCTGCTGGAGGGTCCATAGAGCCAACAGCACTATACCGGGGCCCCACAGCTGCTGGAGGGTCCATAGAGCCAACACCACCATCCAGGAGCCCCACAGCTGCTGGAGGGTCCACATAGCCAACACCACCATCCAGGGGCCCCACTGCTGCTGGAGGAGCCATAAAGCCAACACTACCATCCAGGGGAGACACAGCTGCTGGAGGGGCCATAGAGCCTACACCACCATCCAGGGGAACCACAGCTGCTGGAGGGGCCATAGAGCCAACACCACCATCCATGGCCGCACAGATGCTGGAGGGTCCATAGCGCCAACCCCACCATCCAGGGGCTCCCACAGCTGCTGGAGGGTCCATAGAGCCAACACCACCATCCAGCGGCCGCAGAGCTGCTGGAGGGTCCATAAAGCCAACATCACTATCAAGGGGCCCCGCAACTGTTGGAGGGGCCATAGAGCCAACACCACCATCCAGGGGCACCACACAGGCTCAACTAGGGTCTGAGGAATTAAGGGCCAGAATAGTACTTGGAAGTCTTGGTCCTTCTCTTCCAACCAATATCTGACATTTATAGACATGTCGCATTTTCTTATCCTCCACCTCATGGAAGACAATCAGCATGTATGTATGTGATCTGCAAGGATGGATTCATACCCAAATCAGTTGAGAGCACATTCCACATGGATGAGTAACCCAGAGAATGCACCGAAAACCTTCTCCTGCCCAGACCATAACACTGCCACCACCAGCTGGTGTTCTTTCAGCAATGGTTGCAGGGTGTTTGTTTCCCGATTTTCTTGCCGACACACCCAACCCCCCAATCCCATGAAGCAGAAAAAATAATCACAAAAAAGACAACCCCGGTCCAATTCCCTACTGTGTCAATGCCACTTGGGTTTGCTGGGGACAAATGACATCCGCTGCTCCGGGCCCCTACACATAGGGTTACAGCGCAGTGAATCCTCTGTCCGGGGTCCAACACATAGGGGGTTAGCAAGGTGCGGGACACTGTCTGCTCCTGGGCCCCATACCAGTAGGGTTACAACAGCATGACATCCGTCTGCCCGGGGCTCCATACACAGTAGGGTTAGAGGGTGCAGAGACATCCGTCTCCCTGGGCCCCATACACAGTGGTTAGCAGAGGTGCAGTGACATCCATTGCTTGGAGCCCCATACACAGTAGGGGTTTGCAGAGGGGCAGTGACATCCGTCTGCTCCAGGGGCCCATACAAGAGGGTTAGAGAGGTGCAGTGACACCGTCTGCTCCCGGCCTCATACACAATAGGGTTAGCAGAGATGCAGTGACATCCGTCTGCTCCAGGGGCCCCCAAACCCCGTAGGGTTAGCAGAGGTTCAGTGACATCCTTGCTCCAGGGCCCATACACAGTAGGTTACAAAATGCGTGACATCCGTCTCCTCCGGGCCTCAATACACAGTAGGGTTAGCAGCATTTGCCCCCCCCCTTCCCCCCCCCCCTTTTCGGGGGGGGTTCCCGCCCCAATACACATAGGTTTGCAAGGTCCAGAGACATCCACCCCGGGCCCAAAAACAGTAGGGTTAGCAGGGTCAGTGCATCCGTCGTGCTCCGGGCCTCCATACCAACAATAGGGTTAGCAGAGTGCAGTGACATCCGTCTGCTCCAGGGGCCCCATAACAGGCAGTGGTTAGCAGAGGTGCAGTGACATCCGTCTGCTCCAGGGCCTCATACACATAGGGTTAGCAGAGATGCAGTGACATCCGTCTCCTCCGGGCCCATAAAACCCGTAGGGTTAGCAGAGGTGCAGTACATCCGTCGCTTCAGGGCCCATACACAGTAGGGTTTAGCAGAGGTTATCAGTGAACATCTGTACCTGCTCCGGGGCCCCATACACAGTAGGGTTAGCAGAGGTGCCCGTGACATCCGTCTGCCCTTTGGGGGCCCCATACACAGTAGGGTTAGCAGAGGTTGCAGTGACATCCGTCTGCTTGGGGGCCCCCTACACAGTAAGGGTTAGCAGAGGTGCAGTGACATCCGTCCGCCCCGGGCCCCATACACAGTAGGGTTAGCAGAGGTGGGTGACATCCTCTGCCTCTGGGGCCCCATACACAGTAGGGTTAGCAGAGGTGCAGTGACATCCGTCTGCTTGGGCCCCTACACAGTAGGGTTAGCAGAGGTGCAGTGACATCCTCTGCTCCGGGCCCCATACACAGTAGGGTTAGCGAGGTGCAGTGACATCCGTCTGCTCCAGGGCCCCATACACAGTAGGGTTAGCAGAGGTGCAGTGACATCCGTCTGCTCCAGGGCCCCATACACAGTAGGGTTAGCAGAGGTGCGGTGACATTGATCTGCTCTGGTACTCTATACGCAGTTAAACACACATCTGGTCGCCCCCTGGATCCTTTTGGAAGTGCGCTGCTCCCCGGGAGTGTGCCCTTCGTCCATTGTGCACCTTCATAAGCAACGTGCACCTCTCACATCAATGGCGCGCCGGATTTCCTACGTTGCTTATTCACAATGGCGCCATTTCTTCTCTCACGATACTCAGCAGCCGCCAACAGGTCACAAATTGTGCATCCTTTCTGCAACTGTGAAAAAATGCTCCTTCTACCTGTAGCAGCAACAAGGGATATGTGTGCAGACAGCCTATCACACACCTTATATACTCACCAACCCCATTCACCCCACGTGACTTCCTTCATGAACTACGTAGGGGCTGGTCATAATAATGTGACTCAACTTGGTAAGTATTAGCTATATGACCTATTCAGCTCTGCTACTGTACATATGTTGTGTATAAATCTCGCTGTGAGTATATCATTTGGTCATAGACCCTTCATGCAAATAAACCAATATGTTGTGACACAAAATGGAATTTTGTCATATTTTTGCCCCATTCTGTGAACATGAAGGAATAAAATACTGCAATTTCTCGTAAACCCGCCATATTGCTTCTTGTTGACAGTGCTACAAGGTGACTCACGCTGTCAGGTAATGTTTGGTCCATGGGGACATCACCATTCCCTGCAGTGATTGGCCACATTGTCATCAAGACAGACAAGAAGGGGTGACCTGTATTCATTTTGGGAACACCTCCCCTCATCAGTGCACTTTTCTGCAGGTGCTTGACCTTCTTCTGGAACATGGAGCAGACGTCACCTTCTGCAATTTTGCAAACCAGACGGCTGTGCACGTAGCTGGTGATGGTGTCCGGGCACAGCTGCTGTCCACCGTCACAAGGACCTCGTTCCCACAGTTATCGATGATGCAGGCCGCATGGCAAGGAGACCTGGAGAGGATTCAGCATCTACTGGTCAGTCTTCTACTATGTACAGACCGATGACTAAAGGCCTCCAACCTACAGCGGTCCAGATGTTGGGGAACTAGAACTCCAAGCATATCCTGGCTGCTGCTGGCTTTTCAGGCATACTGGGAGTTGTAGTTCCTCCAACAGCTAGAGACCCAATGATTGGAGACCATTAAGATATTAATAAACTTTTTAGATAAAATATACATTGGTCAGTAGTAACCAACCATCTGCTGTGTGCAGTGTTTTACCTGGGTGTCAGGTGACCACCCGAGGAGTTGATTCCTGGGGCCCACCAGTGGAGATGATTCCTGTCCCCCACCAGTGGAGATGGTTCTTGGGGCCCACCAGTGGAGTTGATTCTTGGGGCACACCAGTGGAGTTGTTTCTTGGGGCCCACCAGTGGAGAAGAATCTTGGGGCCCACCAGTGGAGTTGGTTCTTGGGCCCACCAGTGGAGTTGGTTCTTGGGGCCCACCAGTGGAGTTGGTTCTTGAACCCCACCAGTGGAGATGATTCCTGGGGCCCACCAGTGGAGTTGGTGCTTGGGGCCCACCAGTGGTGTTGGTCTTGGGGGCCCACCAGTGGAGTTGATTCTTCGGGCCCACCAGTGGAGATGATTCTTGATCCCACCAGTGGAGAAGATTCTGGGGCCCACCAGTGGAGAAGATTCTTGGGGCCCACCAGTGGAGTTGGTTCTTGGGGTCCACCACTGAAGTTATTTGGGGCCCACCCTACAGTACTATACATACATGCCTCAAATTCTGCTTCTTGCTTTTTGACTCTCTTCCTCTGCCTTTCTCCCACTGGTCCCCCATACCTAGGGTCCAACTTGCATAAGGGCCCACTGGGGGTTTCACCTATTCCCCTGTGGTTTAGTGCAAGCCTTTATGGGGTCCTTGAAAAGCAGGAATGCCATTTCAGTTGGCCACATGTTCTTTGGTGAAGGTAAAACTACACTACCTTCCTTGCAAACATGAGGGGCAACTAAGCAGAAGGCCATACCACCCCTCACTTCTACATATAGGAAACAAGCTTCATTTATAGCAGAAGCCATGATGCTGTGACAGATCTCAGTCACCTAGAAACCCCGTTGCTTTGTCCTTGGCGGTTCCAGTATTTTTGAAAGCAAGAATGGCTTTATAGACTTAAATGGGTGGTCCAGGTTTAGAGAAACAAGGCTTTTTCATTTCAAAAACAGCACCACTCCTGTCACAGGATAGGTCTGGTATTGCAGCTCAGCCTCACTTAAAGGGGATTTATCACTTCATCAGTTCGTGTGTTTCATTGTACTTTCAGTTTCTCAGCTAATCAAATCCAGGGGCGTTTCTTCCCCTCCCAGCTGGATGTTTCTTAACTGAAGGGGGAGGACATCATCCCCCCCTTCACTGTTCATGCTCGCTCCTGAGTCAGTGTGTTCAAACCCCCCCCTCTTTCCACATGTCACTGTGTCGTTCCTCTCCCTATGCAATCTTATTTTGTAAGAGCTGTTTACATACCACAGGCCTGCATTCAGTCTAGACAGTCTTCTATGAACTCATGAGCACTGATCTCTTCTCCTCTCAAGCTGGAGGTTTGTTACAGTTGAATACAGTCTTCTATGAACTCATCCAGAGCAGCACAGATCTTTCTCCCTTCTATGTTTACACGCAGGAGCATTAGGCACCGGGCACAATTCTGCTGTTTTCTGATTGTAGAAGCAGCTGCAGTGTTACTGTGGAGCTGGTGGCTGCGCAGAGTAAAATGCTGCCGGCCCCTTATTCTGAGTGAGAGAGGCAGGAATGCACGCTCCCGTGCATATGTCCGGGACCAGACAGAATACAAATTAGTAGAGCCGTCAGCCCATGAAATGAAAGTAGGTGGAATCCGACCGACACTGGGGAACAGTGTTTACACAAAACGAAGATAAGGGAGACAGTGAAAACAAGACAGCTTTGCAAATGACATCCAATTGCAAAGTTGCTTGTTTTCACTTTCCCCTTATTCTGAAGACCATTTAATGAAATGATACAACCCCTTTAATTGAGCTAAGTTGCAATACCAGGCACATCCTGTGACAAAGGTGGTGCTATTCTGCAAAGAAAGCAGCCATGTTTTTCTAAACCTGGACAACCCATTAACTATTCTTGCCATCAAAATTAACACATGGATGATGAAAAACTTGATGTTGGTTTCTAACGACTATGTGAATAGTGGCGTATCTCCTCTTGCTTGCAGACCTCATGCTAACCCCACAAAATGCCCATTCAACGTAATCCCTACGGTGGTTTGCTTTACGACTCTTCTTCCAGGCTGACCACAGCCTGAGAGGTGTGAGTGTTATCAGCAGGACCTGATAAGTGTATAGAAAGCTGATCACCCCTCACCCAGTCCATTATCCTTCCATGTATTGCTCTTGTCATTGCCATTTCAATCTAGTGTAATCTTATCTATACTTGTACGCAGAGCGAACATATTGAAGCGATAAAGGACAAGATTTTAATATGACAATTTTAGCATATAGACGCTAAAAATAAATTTTTTTTAGTAATTTATTTGCAGTTTTTTGTTTATTGTTTTCCAGAAATATTGGGTATTACCAAAAAAATACTCCTTTCTGACGGAAGTGTCCCTTTAAGTCCACAGACCATGGTCAGGACGTCCACACCAGGAATGGACAAGGCTTGACGCCCATCCTGTTGCTGCTTCGGGATGTAGACCTGTTTGACAGCGTGACTATGGCATCTGACTACAGACCTGTGGCTGTGCTGGAAGAACTTCTGAGACACCACGTGTGAGTTCATCGAGCTAAAAATACTCAGCCAAGGAAAATATTACCATGAAATTCCCCATAGACTTATAGTCATAAAGTCATTCTGTGCATACGTGTTTATTGATGGAGAATGTAATGGCTTGAGCATTTGGCAAAGCTGGGGAGATCCCGATGGCCACTGCTTACTTTGGTGAATCTGCAGCAGTTATAGAGGTTGTAGAGGAATAGATAAACTTGGCTTCTATAAACAGCACCACTCCTTGGGCCCCAGGATAGGTGTGGTATTGCAGCTCAGTTTTATTCACTTTTATCTTCTGCCATTAACCAGATTTTAACCAAACCCCTCACTATTCTGCTGGGTTCAGTCACTGTTGTACATACATAAATTATCCTGTACTGATCCTGAGTTACATCCTTTTAAACCCAAAGCTGCGCTCACTTTCTGCTGGTCAGTCACTGTACATACATTACTTATCCGTACTGATCCTGGTTACATCCTTTTTATCCCCAAGCTGACCACTATTTTCCCGGGTGCATCACTGTTAATACATTATTTTTCCTGTACTGATCCTGAGTACTTTCCTTATACCTCCAAGGGGCCCCCACTTTCTTGGCGTCACTTTTGACATACTTTACTTATCCTGACTGATCCTGAGTTACATCGTATTATCTCCAGACTGCACCCACTATTCTGCGGGTGCGTCACGTGTACATACATTACATCCTGTACTGATCCTGATTTACACCCTTATTATCCCCAAGCTGCCTCACACGCGGTGACACTGTGTACAACATTACTTACCCTGACTGACCTGATTTACATCCTGTTTTCTCCAGAGCTAAACCACTATTCTGCTGGGCAGCACTTACATACATTACTTATCCTGACGATCCGAGTTACTCCTTATTATACCCAGCTGCCCTCACTATTCTGCGGTTGCGTCACTGTGACATACATTACTTATCCTTACTGTCCTATTACATCCTGTATTAATCCAGACGCACTCACTTTTCCCGCTTGCAGTCACGACATAACATTACTATCCTGTACTGATCCTGATTACATCCTGTATTACCTCCAAAAGCGGGCCTCAACTATTCTGCTGTGCAGCCCACTGGTACATACATTATTTATCCTTACTGATCCTGAGTTCATCCTGTATTATACCCCAGACTGCCTCACTATTCTGCTGGTGGGTCCTGTACTTTACATTACTTATCCTGACTGACCCTGAGTTTACATCCTGTATTATCCTCCAGAGGTGTACTCACTATTCTGCGGGTGCAGTCACTGTGTTATACATTACTTCCTGTACTGATCCTGAGTTACATCCTGTATTATACTCCAGAGCTGCACTCACTATTCTGCTGCTGCAGTTACTGTGTACATACATTACTTATCCTGTGTAAGTAGAGGCTGTAGTTTAAGCAGATCTCTTCCTGCAGAGATGCTGATCTGCTGGATTCTGGAGGACGGGCAGCAGTCCAATACATAACAGAAATTAAGAGTCCCCTGGGACAGCAGCTGATGGCCGCTCTGGAGAGGAGCACGCCCCCCTCAGGTAAGAGCTGTATTGTGATGGGCAGGAGGAACAGGGCCGCTCAATGCCTAAACCATTCACAAGTCAGGCTTTGCTCTCACAGACGCACCTGATGCCGGCTCCTGTGACTCGTGTCTGGACACAAAGCCTTCGTTACCCGATACTCCACCCGGACCCAACAGCTCTGCCACTCAGGACGAAGCCGCCGAGGAGGTAAGAGGCTCCGGTCCCATCTTCTGGTGAACTTCTTATTGCCGAAATTGCCTTCAAACAGCTCTCAAGCTAAGCCACTCTGGCAGGTTATGCTGGGAGTTGTAGATTTACAATAGTGAGAGGCCTGCAGCTCAGAGAATACTCGTCTGGGCATTTGGGAATCTTTTCATTTGCCCTGTACTTTAAAAGATGCATCCAGGATTAGGAAATCAAACTTAAAGGGGGCCTCCCACCATAGACTTTCATAGCATTGCACTAGAAGATACCATCAAAGTCTGAAAGTGCGGGATACCAAAAAGCGTTCCCTGATGGGAGCGTTTAATAGAACCCAAAAGGAAACGCCCCCCCGTACTGGAACTCCATAGAACAGAATGAGAAACACAGCCTCCCATGTACTGGGAACTCCCATTTGAACAAATAGAGAACACAGCACCCCCCTGTACTGGGGAAATCCCATAGAACAGAATGGAGAACACGCCCTCCCCTGAAATGGGGAAAATCCCATAGAGGAAAATTTGGGGAAAACAAGCGCTCCCCTGTAAATGGGAAAATCCCAAGGAAGAATGGAGAAACGCGCTCCCCTGACTGGGGACTACCCCTAGAGGGAAAAAGGAGAAAACACAGCCTCCCCTGTACTGGGAACACCCCATAGAACAGAAAGGAGAACACGGCGCTCCCCTGTACTGCGAGCTCCCAGAGACCAGAAAGGAGAGAACACAGCGCTTCCCTGTACTGGGAACTTCTATAGAGCAGAATGGAGAACACAGCGCTCCCCTGTACTGGGAACTTCTATAGAGCAAATGGAGAACACAGCCTCCCCTGTACTGGGAACTCCCCCTAGAACAGAATGGAGAGGGAACACGCTCTCCCTGTACTGGGAACTCCCATAGAACAGAATGGAGAGAAACAGCGCTCCCATGTACTGGGAACTCCCCTAGAACAGAAGGGAACAAGCGCTCCCTGTAAGGAATTCTATAGA
>JAODAL010082691.1:0-11493 GCA_025379985.1 Phyllomedusa bahiana
CCTTGGGGTTGCCTCCTTTAAAAGCGAAAGGAAAAATGGAAAAAATTTTCGGGGGAAGCGTTGGCACAGGTTTTTTTCACCACTTTCATTTGCTCCAGGGCACAAAAATTTTATGCCTCCAAAAGGGGTCATTTTAAGGTTTGGGACCCCCCCCCATTTTTCAAGAGTTAAAAAAATTATACTCTGTGGGGAACCCTTTTCTAATTTTTTTGGTCCCGGGGCCAGGGGGCGGGTTGTTAATGGCATTTCAAACCGGGGGGGCCCCCGATACCTCATATTGGTTTTCCCCCTTTAAAGGGGCGGGGTGTTTTTACTGGTTTTTCAATGCTTTAAACCCCCCAAAGAAGGCCCCCTTTTTTTGAATTCCCTTTGTGGGGAAATTTTTCTTCCCTTGGCCAGGGGGCTGTTAAAAACTTAAATGGTGACCCTTTTAAAGTCAGCTCGAACCCACTTTGGGGTAAATTTTTTGGGGGAAATTTCCCCTTTGGGGTTAAATCCCTATAAGGGCGGTGGGGAAAAAAGGGGCCCCTTTTGCTACTCCAAACTGTGTGATTTCCCGGGGGAATTTTTCCAAAATTTCCCTTGATAGGGGGTTATCCCTTTTTTTTCCCCTCCCCACGGCCTTTTAGCCAAAAAGCCAATTTTTTAAGGGTTTTCCCGGGGATTCTGGGCCTTTCCTATTTTGGGGGGTTTTTTCCCCTCCATTGGGAACATTTTGTGGCGGGGCCCCCGGGCCCCCGTGTTCTTTCTCCCCTTACTTTCCCCGCCCCCCACGGGAGGGGGAAGGGGCTGGGAAAATTGGGGGAAAATTTTAAAGGAAATCCTTCTTTTGGATAAAATTAAGTGTCACCGGGCAAATTAAAAAATTTAGATCTCCCAATTCCCGGGCTCTCCACAGCCTCCCGAAACCCACTTCTAAGGGGCCAAACCCCAAAGGGGAGGACTTTAAAATTGGGGTCTCCGGGGGACTCTCATTAAGGGGATGGGTTTTTGGGGCAAAAGGGACAGAGCGGGGGACCCTTAAAAAAAAACCCCTTTTCCAAGGGGCCCCCACACTTTAAAAAGATGCACCCCAAAGGGGGGGGCCCCCCCCAGGTCCTTTCCCGGGAAAAAAATTTTGGCCCAAAAACCCCGTTTGGGGGTGCCCGGGCCCCCTTGGAGGCCTCCCCGGGGATGTTTTCCCCCAGAAAAAAGCCGCGGCCCCTTTTTTGAATTTTGGGAAAAAAATGGGGCGAATGTTTTGGCCTGGGAATTTCCCCTCCCAAATACCCAATTTTATAACCCTTTTCCCTCAAGGGGGGCCACTTAATTCCGTGGTCCAATTTTTCCCCTGAAGAAAAATTTTCTGGAAAAACCCTTTCCCCTCTTTTTTTAATTCCAAACTATACACTTTTCCGCCCCCCCCCCCATTTTCCCCCCCCCTCAACCGGGGGGTGTTTCCCCCACCCATCCTTGGAAACCAAAGGGTTTAGATTCGGCCCGGTGAGGGCCCTTTTGGGGGAAAACCCTTACTCCGGTGGAGTTTCAGGGGGTATTAAGGGGCCTTCCCCCGGGGGGGGAAGAGCCCGGGCCAGATGGGTTTACGGGGGCCCCTTTTATAAGGGGGGCCTTTCGAAAATTTTTTCTTAGCCCCCCTGCTTTTGAAAAAGCCCTTTTTTTTCCCTTGGCCCCAAGCCCAACGTTAGCACATCGCTATTATTCCCAAACCCGGGTTTAAGGGGCCCTCCCCAAAGTTTTTGGTAGTTACCGGCCTAATTTTGCTGCTTTAAAGTAGTTTTTGGAAAAAAAAAATCCAAAAGTGATCGCCAAAAAAGACCCAATTTCCCCCTTTTAAAAATTTAAATTTTGTTCACCCCGCCAGGTTGGGTTTGTTCCGGGGGGAGAGGCCGCGATTTAAAACCTTAAAACGATTTGAATTCCCTTTTCCACAAGGGAGCTCCCCCTAGGAAACCCCCTGGTGGTGCTGTTTAAATAGACGCGGGGGGGAAGGCTTTGATCTTTTTCGTGGGCCCTCTTTCATCAAAACTCCATCATCTGGGTCTTTGGCCCCGGTTTTCCCACCAAGATTGCGGGCCCCGTAACGTGCGACTTTGCCCGCCTTAAATTTAAAAGGGGCCTTGTTTTAACCCGCCCCTTTCTCTAAACTTAAATGGGGAAAAGAAGGGGCCCCCCCGTTTTCCGCTGCTGTTTTGTTTTTTGTTTATGGGGAGTCGATGGGGGGCCTCAGGGTCAAAAACCGGGTTTTTAAGGGGGAAACTCGGGTTTTGGGTTTCCGGGAAATACAAAAAAAGCTCGGCCCAAAAGAAAAATTTTTGGTTTTTACATCACTAAACCACATATCTCCCTCCCCAAACTCTGATGGGGCCCAAATCAGAAACCCTTGGGAAAAATTTGGGCAAATTTTTTAAAAAAAAAATTTTTTTAAGGGCTGGGGGGTCCTTAAACGTAGGGATTAAACCCCCCAAAAAACGAATTTTTCCCTACAGTCCCAAATTTCCCTTTAAATGGGGGCCAGAGGGGTATCTGTACTTGGGGGTTTTATTTTGGAAAAATTTATCAAAAAAAATCTTTTGCTAAAAAAAAACTTTTTCCCCCCTTTTATTACGGTTTAAAAATAAAACCCGGGCCTTTGGGAAAGGGTGGCAAAAAAAAGGGGGGTTCCCCGGGGTTTTTCAGAATTTTAACTATTAAAAAAAAGTCTTTTCTCCCCAAAATTTTTATACCTCTTTCAAAACCCTTTCCCCATTTTCCCCAACCCGGCCCAGTAAATTGGGGGAAAAATCTTTTAAAAAATTCTCAGGTTTTCGGTTTTTTGGGAAACCGAAGACCGCGAAATTTTGGTTTCGGGGGCCCCCCTTAACCCGGGGGCCCAAGGGGTCTGGGGGGGACGGGGGTTAAACCCCATTGTAGATTGTTTTTTTTTGGCTTCGGGTTACTTGAGGGTTTTTTTTGGGGGCTGGCTAAAAGGGTTTTAGAAGCAAAATGTGGGGAACCTTTTGGGAAGGACCTTTGTTCTTCTGCAGGTTTGGGGGTTTCTTCCCCCGGACCCCCGGGGCTTTGCCCTGGGAGGGGCAAAAAATTCCCCCCTTTTTTCTGCTTTTAAAAAAAACCTTTGGGCCCCCTTATTCTTCTAAGGAAGTCCCACTCTCTTATTAAAAAGGAGGGCCCCCGTTGGGAAACCTTTTATTTATAACCCGGATTTTCCCCCCGCTGGGGCTCCAAAAAAGTTTTTCTTGGGGGGGAAAGAAAAAAAAGGGTTTCCCCCCCGCCTTTTGCCAGGGGGCCCTTCTGGGAAAGGGAAAAAAATTAGGGGCCAAAAAGGCGAAATTTTTGGGGGGAAAACCCCGTTCCCGCCAAATGCTTCTTTTCAGTTGCTCAGGGGTTTTCCCCCTTTTTTTTTATAGGATTTAAGGGCCAAAGGGTTTCCCCCTTGGGGGAAAGGCCAAATTACGGGGGTTTTGAGTCGGCTGTTTGGGGGATTTTCCGTAAAAACCCGAGGCCCCCGTCTTTTTGTATAATTTTTTGCCAAGGGGGGGGCGACTCCCCCCCTCTTTCGCCTTTTAGAAGGGGAAAAGGGGGTTAGGGCCTTTTCCTTTTCCCCTTCCGCTCAGGGGGTCACTGCTTTCCGAAGGGCCCCTAAAGTGTTTTATTTTGCGTCCAAAACCCCCAGGGGGACCGGGCCCATAAAATCCCCCTTTTTCCTGGTTTAAAGGGGGCCCTCTAAAGCTTTTAAAAAAAATTTTTTCCCCTTTCCAAAATTTTTGGGTTTTTGTCTGGAATGTGGAAAGGAAAAAAAGGGGGCCAAAGGTTTTCCCATGTTTGGTGGGGGTTTTCTCCTTTTGCTTTCGCCAAACTTTTTGGGTTTCGGTTTTCCTTGGGAATTAATTGGGGGAAAAATTTTCTGGGGTCCTTTGATCCCGGAAAACTCCGGGGGGGGCACTGCTGCTTTTCCCTGATTTCCAAGGGGCTGGGTTTATAAGTTTAAAAAAAAAAGTTTGGCCTTTTAAACATTTTTGCTCCAGGTTTCCAAAAAAATGTTTAATTTTTTTGCGGAAAATGGGGAAAACGGGAAAAAGTTCCACCCTCCCTAACGAATGGGGTTTTCGGGGGAAAAAATTGGGTTTTTTTAAGGCCCAAAAGGAGGAGTTTAAACTCCCCCCAAAACCCCGGTTTAAAAAATTAGATAAATTCAAAAAAAAACCTTTTGTAATGGGGCACTTTTCCAAACCCCACTATTCCCTCCAAAAACACTTTTTTTTAAAAAAAAAAAATGTCTGTTTTAGGGGGAGGGGCGGTTTTTTTTTTTCCCCCTTCCCTTTCCCCTTTGGGCCTTTTCCCCCTTTCCCCCCCTTGTTTTTTTTTGTGGGCGTTTTGGCTGTGTTGTATGGAGTTTTTTACTCCCTTTTCTTTTTTGTTGGGCTTTTTCCCTTTTTTTGGCTATTTCAAAAACCAAACATTTTAATTATTTATGATTGTTTTTATGCCCCTTTTGGGGGGAAAAAGGGGGGTTTACCCAATTTTTTATTTCTCTTTCAAATTATTAGGTTTTCCAATTTGGCCCCCTTGTGTTAGGAGAACAACCCTTTATCTTTATTTTTTTTCAGGTTTTCTTTAAAAAGAAGGGCCCTACCCGTAGGTTTTTTTTACTATTTGTACCTATCTCTCATCGTTGCTGCCTTAATAGTATCGGTATTGCCATTATACTACTATGACTATGTGTTGTATACATTTATGGCCTTTTTATTTATTTATTATTTTTTTTTTTTATTTTTGTGCTCTATGCATGCTTGAATATTTGAATATCTGATTCTTTGATTTGTTCGTTAATAAAAAATGTTCTTGATTTTGAAAAAAAAAAAAAAAGTGCTGAGAAATGGTCTTTCAACACCATTAGTTTCATGGACATTGACTATTGTCCTGGGCCACAGATGAGCCCAAACCTGCATGACCAGTTAAAAAGTGCGGAGAAAAGGAGTCTTTCAACCACCATATTTAGTTTCACTGGACATCGACTATACCTGTCCTGGGCCACAGCATGAGCCCCAAACCTGCATGACCCCAGATTAAAAAGTGCCGGAAAAAAGGAGTCTTTCAACCACCATTTTAGTTTCACTGGACATATACTGTCCCTGTCCTGGGTAGTGCTTGCCCCTCCATATGAGTGCGGACCAATTGATCTTCACTTGGAAATACTGGTGGTTAACGCTCCTGTTCCACCCAGGTGCCCTTTTTCTTGGCATTCTTTTTCTCATTTTACTCAACGTGCTGGAGGAAATTGTCTCTGTACTTTGTTCTCTGTCCGTGCTCCATACTCCATGTCCTCTGAACAGGGCCGCCATTATGGGGGTAGAACCTCTACTGCCGTATGGGGCCCGGCCAGAATGTGAAGCAAGAGGGGCCCGCCGTCGCCGGCAGGCCCCGCCCCCTTGCTTCACAGTAATGGTACAGAGATTAGACCGTAGGTCTGCTCTCGTTACCATGTGAATCAATCTGCTGTCGGGAGGGGGCCCGCACTGCAAGTTAAGTTAAACACAATAGGTTTACATTCCATAGATTGAGTTTCCTTACTTCTGCATCAGCTCCTGCACGAACGGAGCAGTCGGCCCCTCCTCCTCCCTCTGGCTGCCAGGAGATCAGTGATGCCCCGCCCACAGGGCGGGACTCACTGATTACATTAGATGACGTCACCGGCAGCCAGAGGGAGGAGGAGGGGCCGACTGCTCCGTTCGTGCAGGAGCTGATGCAGAAGTAAGGAAACTCAATCTGTGTAATGTAAACCTATTGTGTTTAACTTAACTTGCAGCGCGGGCCCCTGTTTTTATGGCAGGCCACTTCAAAGTCCTGTGGAGCCCCACTGAAGGGCCCCAGGGATGTGAGGGCCGCACTGAAGGGCCCCAGGGATGTGGGGCCGGACTGAAGGGCCCCAAGGATGTGGGGGCCGCACTGAAGGGCCCCAGGGATATGGTGCCGCACTGAAGGGCCCGATGCCCCACGGGATGTGGGGCCACATGAAGGGCCCCAGGGATGTGGGGCCGCACAAGGGCCCCAGGGATGTGGGGGCCGCACTGAAGGGCCCTCAGGGATGTGGGGGCCGCACTGAAGGGCCCCAGGGATGTGAGGGCCGCACTGAAGGGCCCCAGGGATGTGGGGGCCGCACTGAAGGGCCCCAGGGATGTGGGGGCCGCACACAAGGGCCCCAGGGATGTGGGGGCTGCACTGAAGGGCCCCAGGGATGTGGGGGCCGCACACAAGGGCCCCAGGGATGTGGGGGCCGCACTGAAGGGCCACCCAGGATGTGGGGCCGCACTGAGAGGCCCCAGGGATGTGGGGGCTGCACCTGAAGGGCCCAGGATGTGGGGCCGCACTAAAGGGCCCCAGGGATTTGGGGGCCCCACTGTAGGGCCCCAGGGATGTGGGGGCCCCTAGTGAAGGCCCCAGGGACATGGGGGCCTCGCTCAAGGTCCCTGGGATTTTGTGGGCCCCACTGAAGGCCCCAGGGATGTGGGGCCAAACTGAAGGCCCAGGGATTTGCTGGCCCCTGCTCAACGCCCCTATGTTTTGCGGGGTCAAAAAAATCCCAGGGGCCTTGAGCGGGGTCCAGCAAATCCCAAGGACCTTGAGTGGCCCCTCACTGGACCTGTGGATCCCCACACGGCTGAGGGAGAGGAGACCCTTGAATGAGCCCCACACAGCAGGGGGAGGTAGGGAAACTTGATGGGGCCCACTCAAGTTTCCTCCATGTGGGGCCCCACTCAAGTTCTCTTTCTACCAACAGGTGGGCCTAATACCTGGCTACCTACCTACGAGGGACCCTATAAAACTAAAGACCAGTGCACCAAAGAGGTAATTATTACTATTTGGGGCACTATGGATGGGGAGTTTGTACATAGGGGGTAGATTATGATAAAGTGAGGAGTCTCAGGTGTTTGTGTTGTGAATTCTGCAGGGAGAAGTCCTCATGGTGACCTGGACCGGATGGAGAAGAAAAGGGAACGTGAACGACTTTATCAGATGTCACCTGTGAGTTACTAAATGTAACTGCACTGTAATCACTTATACCTACCACTATGGGCCACATGTAGGAAAACTGTCTAGATGTGGGACTTTCTTTGTTGCCCATAGCAACCATTAAGAGCTCCACTTACAATTTTTATTGGGGTGTGATAAAATAATGCTGGTCAAGCTGATTGGTTACTATGGGCAACAAAGTGAGATTTAGACCGACAGTTTTCATACATGTCCCCCTTTATAATTAGTGTATGGTGGTAAATATTGTGTTATTGTATTGGATTATATTAAGTAACAGTATTGTGGCATTATTCTGCATCTACTATAGTGGAGATATGTGCTGATGATGTTGTGTATTGCTTTGTCCTGTATATTGTTGTTTGTTAAATGGTAATATCGGCCTTAGTACACTGGTTTAGTCAGTAACATTATAGTGGTATTAGTCACCATACATAGTGATATGTGGCGGTATTGTATTAATTGGTATTTTGTTTGGTTATATTGGTCTTGGTGTGCTGGTTTGGTCAGAATATCGTGGTGACATGTGGTATTTGTTGGCCCTTGTATACACAATATAGATAAACTGTATGCTGGAAAATTCAGCAAGAACTTTTTTTTTCTGTGGTTGGATTGTAGGATGTGGTTGGTGGGGGCGGGGCAATTGAGTTGACAGGGGGTGGGATTAACAGGGGGGCCCAGGCGCTTTAGCTGTAGGGGGCCCTGAAATTTCTGATGGCGGCCCTGCCTCTGCATAACCTACATTTGGTCAAGTTTTCCTGTACCTCCCTTGTACAATTCAGAGGAATTTTTTTACCAGGTATTTGTTCATGCAAGTTTTTTAGTAGTTTAATTCTAGAAAACACATTTTTAAAATAGGGATAGAATCCCACCATGTCTTTGTTTCTCTTGTTTAATTGTATTAAATGGGTTTGTCTCAATACAGGGAGATAGCTATGTTAAAGATCTTGCAAAAAAACAAGTCATTTGCAATATGTGTCCATTAACAGTGTCCTACTTATTCCTGTTTCTGACAGCATCATCACCCTTGAGCCACTCTTGAAAATTGTGAAGAACAAATGTCTGTTAGAAACAACATTTTTTTATAATAGGACCTGTAGTATAGCTGCATGTCACAGCAAAATGCCCCCAAAAATTCAAAGCATGACCCTTGGGAAAAAATTTGGGGAACAATTTGAAGAAAAAAATGTCTGTTAAAACAAATTTTTTATAATAGGGACCTGAATAAGCTGCATGTCACAGAAAAAATGCCCCAAAATTTTAACAGCCCCCTTGAGATTTGGCAATTTCAATTCTGTTGAAAAAAAATTTTTTTATAATTTCCCTGAAGTTTGCTATGAAAAAAAAATTACCCAAAAGTAAAAAAAAAACACGTACTGAAAATGTTTTGGGATAATAAAGGAAAAAAAAAAAAAAAAAAAAAAAAATTTTTGGCACTATCAATCACCTGGGAAAATACACAATTTGCGGGTTCAAATTTTTACCAAGGGGGCTCTATCAACAAAAACTGGATGGGCAAAAGGCAAAAAAAAAAAGTATCTGTAAAGGGATTCGGTAAAAAAGGTATTTTTTTTGGGACCCATCAACCTTGCTGCTACAAAATTTTTGGATTTTTTAATTTAATGCAAGGTGGATATACAAAAAAAGGGGGAATGGGCAAAATTGAAAAAGAACACCTACGAAAAGTTTGATAATTAAAGTGGAGTTTTTGCACCTAACAAAAAAGACCTGGTTTACTAGAAAAGATGGTTTTCCTAAAATAAGTTCATCCCAATAACCAGGGGAAATATTTCAAAAAAAAGTTTTAAAAATAAAGCTATTGCAGTGCAATGTCTACACTAAGTTTTGGTGAACTTTATCAGTATTCTTTATAGAGCTTGTCTGTGTTCGCCCGCGGGGCCCACCCTCCGCTCCCCCCGTTGACTTTACAGGGGTAAAATGCTCCTTTAAAATTCTCTACCTAACTACAAAAATTTTTCCAATCTCTAATCTAACTAAATTGTAAAGATCACAGCTAACAGTAGAGCTTTCTCTGTGAAGAAATAGATTAATTTCGGGAGCTGTTGGACACAAGCAGAGCGCACGTCCTACTGCTCTGGGGACGCTGAAGACACTGGGGCCCTGAACGGGAAGGGCTGTTCTATGTAAAACGAGGTCATGTGATTTTTTTCAGCCAATCGAAACCATACACACCCAGTTCATGAACGTCGCACACACATCTCACCCTGCTCTATTCTGTAAGCGATTTGCTGGCGCCAAAATGACAGGAAGCGCCAAAATGGCGCGACTTAATAGATGATGCCAGATTTTAAACCTAAATTATCGCATATCTAAAAATTTCGATCAACATAAAAAACTGTGCCGATTTCAATTTTTGTCGATAATTAATCGCTCAACACTAATCCTTATACATTTCAAATAGGTGTTTTTTTTTACTTTGTGCGGCCAAGTTTTGATCATAGTGCCACCTGTTACTTAAATTTGAATCCAGCAATTTTGTAATTTGTGTTGGTGTATTTCATTGGTGCAAAAACCACCGTTTGTTATCCGTATAAATTTTAAATAGCTGTATTGCACGTGGTGCAGCGCTAGTTTTTTTCAAATAGCCACGTTGTACGACAATTCTGATAGAAAAAAAAAAAATTTTTTTAGCAACTTTCTCGTTTGTCATTGCTGCAAAAAATGCAATTTCTCATCCAGGTAACTTTTGAATGTTTTATTGCGCTCGTTGAATCTCAGTTTGGCCAGATTTGGCACTTGTATGATAGTTTGTTGATAACTATCAATTCCTAGTCCTACTGGCAGTTTTAAATCCCTGGGACTGAAGAAAGAAAAAACTGTTGATTTTGTCTTACGGTTCTTTTCCCCCAGACCGCATTTCACAGGTAATTCGCTAGAAACATTTCAGTTTCTAATCCTAGTTGGCTGTAGGAAATTAGAGGGATTTAAGAATAGCTGTGATTTTTCGTCTTTTAATAAGAGACTGTCAAAAACTCTTCCATACTTTCTTAAATTTTTATCTTTCTGAACATGGAGCGAAATGCAGATGGTAAGCGAGCAAAGAGGGGTGTAGGACATGGTGGTAGAGATACGAGAGAAGGTGCTCCTTCTAGTGCTGGCGACAACACGCATGCCAGCGGATCGTCGGTTGCAGGATCGTCAGGCCTGTCATTGCTTGGTCAGGGCCCTGTGAATCTCAGTAACGAACAGCGTCGCCAATCTGTTCTTCAGTGGTTAATGCAACCTGCATCCAACAGTCTTACCTCCTCGTCCTCCCAGTCACGGCCACAAATGTTGTCATCAGCATCGTCAGCATCCGTCCAACATGAAGCGAAGGCAGCCCAAATGTCAACTCGTGTACCCACCACTGTGGTAATATCCATTTTCTGAAGACTTCTTTGACAAAATGCGGTTGGGGTCAGAAGGCATGTTAAAAGATCAAGAGGCCAAAGAGGATGATTTTGCCTGCTCTGACGCCCAGTTACTGATGCCATCAGAGGAGGAGAAGGAAGCCGGTCAATCGGCAAAAATCCCGGGCGGTCGGCAACGTCTTGCAGTGCCTCTTGCTTGTAGCCCGCAGCTCCTGGATGCAGAATGTCAGGACGACCAAGTCACCTGTGTTGATGATGATGATGACGACATTGCGGATCCAACGTGGTCTTTTCAGCAGAATTTGCTTGCGAGCGCTTCATCACTGGACGAGGAGGAAGATGATGGGGTAGTGTCAGTACGGGTCCCGCCTCAAAAAGGGAGAGGGCGGTCTCAGAAGTCCGCTGAGATGATTCCGCCAGCCACGATCAGCGGAAACACCGCTCCTCGCTTTTCGCTGTCAAAAAGGACACAGATGCAGACACGGAGCCTTTCTCTCCGTCGTATCCACAAGGCCCGACAGTTTCTCAATTTTATCGGTCTTCATTAGGCAGTGGTTCGGGGTCCAGGGCTAGTACAAGACGGCGCCTCAGCTCTCAGGGTGCATCATCTGAGGCAAGTCAGGGCTGTGTTGAAGCTGCGTCGGAGGAAGCGGAGGAGGAGGTATTCCTGGACACCGACGTTACCGACGTCCCTGCCTTGGAAAGAGGTTGGCACGAATTTGAGGCAGAAGAGGAAGATGAGGAAGATCAGTTTGCTAGTGCCCCTTGACCCAGAGGCTTGGGAAATCAAGGCTTTATCTCTCACGTGAGTGCTTGGATGCCCCATTTCCTCCAACATGATCCTCGCATTAAGGCCATCAAAATGAACAACAGTTACTGGGTGGCCACCCTCCTGGATCCCCGGTACAAAACAAAACTATGCACTTTCCTTCCACTTTCCCTGACTAATGCTTAATTGAAACTCATCATAGCTGAGTATAAGTTGCAGAGCTGAGGTCTGTGGACCGAGGTCTGAGGGCCATATTTCACGTGCCATATTTATAAGTGACTATTACAAGTGACAATCCTCAGAAAATCCCCGAAATGAGCCAGAAGG
>JAODAL010082692.1:0-11493 GCA_025379985.1 Phyllomedusa bahiana
TTTGTTTTTCCCCTTTCCCAGTTTTTGTACTAAATTCCATCACTAATGGCACCGAATGCAAAATAAGCACCTAAAACATTCCCTGTAGTTAGGGTCTCCTTCAGTTCAAGTTCCATACAAATTGGTGTCACGCAGAAACTGGATTCAAACTACCACGTTTATACTTCATAATAAACTCCTTTGGAACTTTTTTAGGTATTAATGATGAAGTTGATGGAGGTATAATTGCCTTGGCCAAAAATGGTTTCGGAACGTTAGCAAACTGACTACGAAGGATTTCTCTGTAGTACTTGAGTTTGTCCTCCCTCGCAGCAGCTGTAAAAATGGCTTCCATTTTGGACCGGTAGCGAGGGTCCAAGAGGGGGGAGAGCCAGAATTCATCTCTTTGCTGGATGGTGACTATTCGGCTGTCAGTAGCCCGGCAAAACAGCCTGCGGCGGGCCATGTGCGCAAGTGTCTCTGTGGGACTCCCGGCCGCCCACTCCACAGTATACTGTCACGGTGCTTGAGGGTGCTTGGGGGACAGTGGCACAATGACAGAGTGTGGAGCTCAAGGCAGCAGCCACAGCAGCAGCATGAGGTCAGAGAGTGGTACAACGACAGAGTGTGAAGGTCACGGCAGCAGCCACAGGAGCAGCATGAGGTCAGACAGTGGCACCATGGCAGAGTGTGGAGGTCATGGCAGCAGCCACAGCAGCAGCAGCATAAGGTTAGACAGTGGCACAATTACAGAGTTTGGAGGTCACGGCAGCAGCCACAGCAGCAGCATGAGGTCAGACAGTGGCACAATGACATTCTGGAGGTGGCAAAAACAGGAGTAGACCACAGAGTGGCACAATGACAGAGTGTGGAGGTCACGGCAGTAGCCACAGCAGCAGCATGAGGTCAGACAGTGGCACAATGACACAGTGTTGAGGTGACTACAGCAACAGCAGCAGCAGCATGAGGTTAGAGTGTGACACAATGACAGAGTGTGGAGGTGGCACAAACAGGAATAGGCCACAGAGTGGCACAATGACAGAGTGTGGAGGTCACAGCAGCAGCATGAGGTCATAGAGTGGCACAATGACAGGGTGTGGAGGTCACGGCAGCAGCCACAGCAGCAGCATGAGGTCAGACAATGGCACAATTACAGAGTGTGGAGGTCACAGCAGCAGCCACAGCAGCAGCATGAGGTCAGACAGTGGCACAATGACATTCTGGAGGTGGCAAAAACAGGAGTAGACCTCAGAGTGGCACGATGACAGAGTGTGGAGGTCACGGCATCAACAGCAGCAGCATGAGGTCAGAGAGTAGAACAATCACACAGTGTGGAGGTGATGGTATCAACAGCAGCAGCAGCTTGAGGCCACAGAGTGGCACAATGACAGAGTGTGGAGGTCACGGCAGTAGCAGCATGAGGTCATAGAGCAGCACAATGACAGGGTGTGGAGGTGACGGCAGCAGCAACAACAGCAGCAGCAGCATGAGGTCATAGAGAAAAATTTTTGCACCAATGCACACATGAGGTTGGGGTGGGGGTGGATGCAATACCAGTCCCTGGTAAAGATGGTGGTAGGCAGATGGAGAAACTGCAGCAGATGCGGGGCATCAGACGGGTGGCGGCAACAGAATAGTGGCTGAGGCAGGTAGTTTGAATCCAGAAACTCTTCTCAACTTTACGGTGAGGAGTCATGGCTGATGTAATCTGATGCCTAAGGTATTGGTGTGTGGAAATCCTGGCTGATCCACACCTGATTCATCTTGACAAAGGTCAGTCGTTCCACATTTCTGGAGGACAAGCGGGTTCTCCTTTGGGTAAACGATGGCCCCCGCCGCAAAGAACACCCGCTCGTTTCCAAAAACTGTGGCCGGACAGACAGCTTCTCCACTGCAAACTCGGCAAGTTGCTGCCACACATCCAGTCTGGCTGCCCTCTAGTCTAGCAAATCTTCTAACTCGGGTGGCAGAGTGCTGTCCAAGTAGGCCATGACCTGTTGGTTCAGGGTCTGCTCCAGGTCCTGCTGCTGCTGCTGGTGAGTGCCCTCCTCACTAGGTGAAGGAAGCTGCTCATGGAGCTGGCACTGCTCCTACCCCCCACCTTCCCACAGCAGCCGTGGCAGTAGTATGTGAGCACTGAGGAACCCCCCCGGTCAGACCTGTTAGAGGATGGACCATACTGCACATAGGCAGCGGCCAAATGACTACGGAGGATTTCCTATATTATTTGAGTTTATCCTCCCTCTCAGCAGCTGGAAAAAAGCTCCCATTTTTGGACCGGTATGAGGGTCCAAGAGGGGGGAGAGCCAGAAGTCATCCCTCTGCCGGATGGTGACTATTCGGCTGTCACTAGCCAGGCAAATCAGCATGCTGTGGGCCATCTGCGCAAGTGACTCTGAGGGACTCCATGCCTTCATCTCCACAGTATACTGCCACGGTGCTTGGCGGTCATCTGCCTTGTCTTCCTAATCTCCATCTACCTCCTCCAGCTGCTCCTGCTCCTCCTCTCCTGTCACCTGGGTAGAAAAACCACTCATTTCACCAGACAGTGCTTGTGCTCCAATGTCCTCCTCTTCCTCCTCCTCCAGTACAGTCCCCACTGGACACATGTGGCCACAAGATGTAGTCGCCACATCTCCTGCCCAGACAGATTTTTCAGCATGTTCCAGGACATGAAGCAGTGGAATGACGTTATTCATCCCGTAGTCCTGGAGACTGACAAATAGCGTCGCCTCCTCAAACGGCCTCAGCAAACAGTAGGTGTCACACATGAGCTGCCATTGGCTGACATCAAAGTTACAAAGGGGATTTACTCCTTTTCCGCCTGGATCATCAAAAAACTTTTAAGGGCCTTTCTCTGTTCATACAGTCGGTCCAACAGTGCAGGCTGGAATTCCAACGGGTGGAAACATTGCATATCAGCCGTGTGTTGGAAGCCGTTCTAAACCGCTGCAACTCGAGGAGGGCGTGCCTGGCTTTGCAGGAATGGATGAAGTGCATGCAGTTTCCTGGCCAATTTCAGAATGTTCTGAAGATTGGTAGAAGACTTCAGGAACCTTTTCACTAGTGATGAGCGATTGTGTCAACTATCGTTATCGAGTCGATAGTCGATATCGTCAATTATCATGATGATAGCCAATAGTCAATAACAGATTATCGCCGATGACCAATAAAGTCTATGGGAGAGAAACAACACCTTAATTTTTATATACCCAAACAGGGGTGGAGAAGCTGAATTAACATCCACAACAGTAAACTGGATACGTGCTACATCTTAGGCAAGACAATTAGGCAACAAGAGTCACAGAAAAAAAGTCACAGACTATTCACTATACCTGTCCTGTACTGCAGCATGACCCTTAAACCTGTCTAACCCACAGATTAAAAAGTGCTGGAAAAAGGAGTCTGTAAATGTTATATGGATTAATATTGCGGCCTTCGCACCACTGACAACAGGGGTAATTTACTATAAAATATGTATAAAACAATATGCGTACAACTGAGCTCTTTGTGCCAAACTGAGAAGCACGGACTGCAATAAGAGTATTTAAATGTTATATGGATTTAAAAATGGCAGCCTTCGCACCCCGACTACAAGCGTAATTTACTAGGAAATATTTAGAACACAATATCTACAACGAACTCTTTGAGCCAAACTGAGATCATGGACGCATAAGAGTATTAATATTTATGGATTAATATGGCAGCCTTCGCACCACTGACTAAAGCGAATTTACTAGGAAAAATGTAGAACACAAATTCTACATGAACCTTTGCGCCAAACTGGACACATATTCAGTACACTATTAAAGTTATAGGGATAATTAAGCGGTTTTTGGAACATTGACACACAGTGATTGCAATAGAACTGAAAACACAGTGACAATTTCAACTGCTAGCAGAGGTCTGCTGGCCAAAAATGTGGTAGAAAACAATTCTTTTTCAATTGAAAATCACAGAACGCACTGAGCTGCAAAATATCTCCCTTCGATTCAAAAGCCTCTCCTGCTGCCGTCCTTCCCCCAACCCACCCGCAGCCCCGCGGCTACACACACCAGTAGATATCCTTAAAACTTTCTCTAACTAAATAAGCAGTGCAATTCTCTACTCTAACTCTATTCTAAGTAGTAGGTGGATGGTTTCTTGTATTAGAAGTGACTATCAGAGCTGTTAGAACAGCTATTGGTTTAAACGGAGAGAGACATGTCCTGCTGTGAAGTGTGATAGAGTATAAGCTCAAACAGGAAATGAGGCAGCATAGATAAAACGAGGTCACGTGATTTTTGCAGCCAATGAGATCCATACACTGCAAAGTGGTGACGTTGTACATCCTCCTTACCCCCCTCTATTCTCAGAGCTAATTGGCTGGCCGCTAAAATGACAGGAAATGCTGAAAATGGCGTGATAGTAATAGATTATCTGTAAGATTGTCATCTAAAATATCGCGTGACCGGCACTTTCTGATCAGCCTCAAAATCGTGCCGATTTCAACTTTTGTCGATAATATCGCTCATCCCTACTTTTCACGACCAGATTGAACACATGCTCCATGCAGGGCGCATGGACCATCACTCCGTGGTGCAGCGCGGACACCATGTTACTCCCATTGTCCGTCACCATGGTTCCGATATGCAGTTGGCGCGGAAAAAGCCACACATTGATTTGTTTCTGCATGACGCGGAGCAGTTCCTCCCCTGTGTGATTTAGTTCGCCGAGGAAAACAAGGTGTAGAACTGCGTGACACCGCTGTGCCCTACACATGTGGTATGATGGAGCAGTACTTGTGGAGGCTGAGATGGTGGTGGTGGGGGTGGAGGAGGAGGCGGACATTGGTTAAGGAGCAGCAGTTTGACAACGTGGAGGATAAAGCGGCGCCTCCTGTCCAAGTTGTTGGTGTGGCTGGTCAGGAAGCACATTCACCAAGTGGGCCGTAAAGGACACGTACTGGCCTTGACCATAATTACAGCTCCACACGTCTCCGCTGACGTGCACCATGGAAGAAACCGATAAGCTCAAGGACTGGCCCACCTTCTGTTCTACATATTTGTGAAGGGCTGGTACTGCCTTTTTGGAAAAGAAATTACAGCTTGGAACTCTCCACCTCGGCTCGGCACAGATCATTAATACTCTGAATTGTGCAGAGTCCACCATTTGGAGAGGGAGGGACTGCAGTACCAACTACTAGGACAGGAGCAAGGTAAGCTTCTGCACCTTAGGATGGCTGGACACATACTGTTGTCTCTTTGCAATTGCCTCATTGAAAGACTGCTAGCACCATGAGTAGCGAGGAGCAGGACCATCTGGACCGGGAGATGATGGCAAAGAGAAACAGCTCCCTTCTGCAGAGATGGTGGAGCCTTGACTGGCTGAAATGACATGCGTGCCACTAGGTGCTGCTGTTGCTGTAGGAGCAGGATGGACCACCACATCTGAGCCACGTTTCTCCCAGGCCACCGGATGGTGACGCTGCATGTGTTGATGCAGTGTCATGGTGCCAATGTTAGCTCCCTGGCCATGCTTCACTTTCTGCCCACAGATTCTACATATACCCATGTTCGGCTCCTCCGGTGTATTAGCTGATTTTACCGCCAACGCTCTGTACTGAGTGACTACTACCACCGCTGCCTCGCTGAGCCCCTGTGCCACTACTTTCTTGGCACAGAAGTGGGTTTTCTACCCCGTGGCCGTTTGGCTCCTGACCTCGCACTGCTGCTACCCTGCTGACTCACGGCCACACTACCCACTTGCTGGCTGCGTTGCTGCCTGACGTGCAAGCTGATGCCCTCTTCTCCTAACGATGATGACGCCTTTGCTTCACCCGGCTCCCAAGTGCGGTCGGCTACATCATCGATTATTGTTGGATCTTCACTGCTGTCCTCCTCAACGGTCTTGGTATGCAGAGGCTGACCCTTCAAAACATGACCTCCCATGCCACTCTCCACATCTATACTTTGCCGACTACTGCAAGAAGCAGGGGATATTGGCCCCATTTCTTCGCTGCCAAGTAGCTGCTGACTGTCCTCAAATTGTTCATCCTCGCTGTATAGTGGCGTTGAGCCCAGACCACATAGTAGATCTCTGGCTGAGGGAACCGGACGGGACAGAGGCTGGTTGAGAACAGGTGAGAGCCGCTGAGCTGTTCCCGGGCCATGCCAACTAAAGGTTGTGTCTGACGTTCCCATCGACTCTTGGCTGGGTTTGTCAGATGTCATCTGGGAAGAAGTCAACCAATCAAGAACCCTTGGGTTGCTGGTCAACACACGGCCGCTAGATGACACCGGCAACTCTGACCTCACTGAGTGACCCCTGCTGCGATGTCCTCTTACTGTGCTGCGACCTGTGCCTGCTCCAGGAATGTTTGTGTCACTGCCACTCGCATGTGAAGAGCCTGCCACCTCTCTGTCTGACATAATGTTTGCTCAAAAATTTACAGACTTTGTTTAATGAAGATATCTTTATATGATAAATACACACCCTGTATTTTACTCCAAATGAACCCACTAACAGACTTGAGTAACCCTTGAATATAAATTGCACTACAGAAATCACCAGGAAAAAATTAACTGGTAGGTGGCATGTAAAAACGCTGTGTATTTTACTGACTACAAAAGCACAAACACGCTTAATTAACTCTTGGCTATAAATTGCGCTACAGAAATCACCAGGAAAAAATTAACTGGTATGTGGCGTTTTAAAACGCCATGTATTTTACTGAATAAAAAAGCACAAATAGGCTTAAATAACCCTTGGATATAAATTATGCTACAGAAATCACCAGGAAAAATGTACTCGTCTTAGGCGTTTAAAAACACTGTTTATTTTACCGAATATAAAAACACAAACAGGCTTAAATAACCCTTGGACATAAATTGCGCTACAGAAATCACCAGGAAAAAATTAACTGGTGTGTGGCGTGTAAAAACGCTGTGTATTTTACTGACTACAAAAGCACAAACACGCTTAATTAACCCATGGATATAAATTGCGCTACAGAAATTACCAGGGAAAAATTAACTGGTATGTGGCGTGTTAAAACACTGCATATTTTACTGAATAAGAAAGCACAAAAAGGCTTAAATAACCCTTGGATATAAATTATGCTACAGAAATCACCAGAGGCTTTGGAATGGAAGGAAGATATTGTGCAGCTCAGTGTGTTCTGTGACCTTGAATTGAAAAAGCATTGTTTTTTACCACTTTTTTGGCCAGCAGACCTCTGATAGGAGGTGAGATTGTCAGTTTTGTTTTTACAGTTCTATTGCAATCACTGTGTGTCAGTGTTCCCAAAAACCGGCATATCCCTATAACTTTTAAATAGTTTTATTGCAGTCCGTGCGTCTGTTTGCCGCAGAGAGCTCAGTTGTACGCATAATGAGTTATACATATTTTATAGTAAATTGCGCCTGTAGTCAGTGGTGCGAAGACCGCCATATATATCCATATAACATTTAAATACTCTTATTGCAGTCTGTGCGTCTATTTGGCGCAGAGAGTTCAGTTGTACACAAATTGTGTTTTACATATTTTATAGTAAATTTCTCCTGTAGTCAGTTGTGCGAAGGCCGCCATATTAATCCATATAACATTTAAATACTCTTATTGCAGTCCGTGCATCTGTTTGGCGCAGAATCGGTCCACCATGACCCAGACAACCGAACACCCCTTGGTGGGCGGAAGATCAGTCACGAAGTCCTGGCTCAATAGGGCAATTGTAGGGCGAGAGGAGGAAGAAATTCTGCCTGTTTCTTGCAGAACACATCCACAAATTCCCGATAGTGAGCAGGAAGGCCAGGTGGAGCTGGAACGGCTGGAAGAAGGGTTGAGGCACCCACTAAATGTGGAGGACGTAGTGCCGAAATGCAAATAGAGTGGCACTGGGTGCCCCATCGAGTGACTTGCCCCGTATTCCAGTCGATGGTAGGACTGTGTTCACGCAACCAAGGGAGCCCCAGAAGAAGAGTACTAGAGGAGCATGGTAGGACAAGGAAGGAGATCTTCTCCTGGTGTAGCACCCCTACACGCAACTTAAGGGGCTGCGTGCGGTGCCGGATGGTACAGGAGAGAACTTCTCCATTCACGGATGAAACAGAAAGAGGCTTTTCCAAGGGAATCACAGGCAGCTGGTACCTATCCACAAGAGCAGGATGAATGAAGTTGCCTGCCGAACCAGAGTCCACAAAGGCGTCAACTCAAAGGAAGAACCTGAGGGAAGCGTTAGACTGACCATCATGGTCAATGGCGGAGAGGAGAGTTTCGTACCCAGGTTCACCTCTCCCATGAAGCCTAGGCTCTGTAGTTTCCCGGACGCAAGGGGCATTCCCTACGCAGATGGTCTTGGGCACCACAGTAGAGGCAGAGTCCTTGGTTGCGCTCGAGAGTCTTCTCCTCCTCCGACAGGTGGGCCCTATCGATCTCTCCCAGTATGTACAATTCATATAGTCCAAATGAAAACGCACAGTGGTTGCAGACAAAGGGAAACTATGATTGCGGTCACAACATTTGCATAAATTGCAAACATATGAAGAACAGCAAGAACTTTCAATCATATGTTACAGGAGCAGTATATAAACTGCAACACAAAATATGTGGTGTACTTAATATCTTGCATCGAATGCAAAATACGTAGAATGCACAACAAATAGTTTAAAAACACGAATAAGGAGACATCTATCTGACTCTAAAAATCCGGTGTGGAATAAAAATATGTCAGCTGTATCAAAACATTGTATTGATATCCACAATCACAACACAGCCAGTATTATAATAAATGGTATAGAAAAAGTTTCTTTAACTACAACAGGAGGCGATCATAAAAGAAGGCTACTCATGAGAGAAGCCTGGTGGATATTTAAATTGCGCACACGGCAACCAGAAGGTCTAAATCTAAAATACGATCTGCTATACCATTATTGAATACTTGTAAATGTGAAACCATCTATGATGGTCAGAATTGTTTTTAAGTAGTTTAGTTTTTATTTATAGGTAGATAAATAGAGTGTGAACACTAGCTAAGGCAAAATGAAAAAATGAGCTGGGATGAAAGAGTTAAACAACAATGGAACGCCCTCGAGCTGACCTATAAATGGGAAGCTTATTTGAGTAGACACTAAGCACAATGATTAAGATTTGATACAAATCAAAACGTGTCTGTATATTGATCATCTGACCATTATTGTACATCGGATTACTACTCCCTGCCATGTAATATTTTTAATTCAAATTCAAAAAACAGTGGCACATCATGGACTAAAGAAACTATCAAAAAGGACATAGGAATTTTGGAAAAAGCATTACTGCTAACTAGGATATATGGAAAAAAATGAGTTCTTTGTTCACATTCTGGCCAGAAAAACTGCTTAAGCCCACTCCGAAACTTCCGGAATTCAGGAAAGTGGGTCCACGCAAAACATTACCTCTATTGGGTCTATTCAGACCAGCCACATAATCTCCAAAAATTGGGAATCTCGCAAGGAACAAAGAGTGACTTTTGATCACTATATTTATATTTTGCCATAGGCAAACTTAAACTTATCAGTTCTCTATCTATAAAAACACTAAAAACGTAACTTTTATTATATCTAACTCTTAACCTCTATACACACTATTTAAAAACTTGATCCTATCCTCATCATTTAACCCTTTTTTGCTTCTGAAAGAGGGAATAACTCCCTTTCTATCATCAAGTCTGGTGGAACCCCACCTATTAACAGGAGAGCCTTATATCTATAGCAAAGTACTAGCTTCAGTAAGGGATCCCAAGCCAACTACTTGGGCAGTCGTCCCTAATCTCATAGACACAGAACAATAAGGCCCCCTTGTGACACCGTCTGCAGCAGGTGACACTTGTAGACAGAGGTGAGAGATCACAATTTAAAACGTTCATGCCTGACTCGCCGACATGTTTTCGCCAGCTAACCTGGCTTTATCAAGGCTTAGAGGTCCGATCACATGTGGTCTAAGCTCACTTCCTTTTATATCATGTTAGGTAAACACCCCATACAGGTGCTCACCAATTAGCCATCAGAGAATCCACATAAAGCCCACTCCCCCTTCTGCGCGTGCACACTCATAACATGTCCTGCTAAAGCTGCCACCATGCTCTCATGACCAGCACACTTAGGGAGCGAAGAGACCTGCTTCAAAGCACACTGCACTGATTTAAAACCTGAGGAAGTGGGTGAGGTACAAAAACCAAAATGGAGTCCGCCACTACTCCCTTACATAAAGTCAAAAAAATGTGCAAATGTGCAAAACCAAATGTTTTTTTTGACTTTATGTAATATTTTTAAGTATGTATTAATAAAGTGAGTATATTTTAAGAAGACAGCTGGCGAATGGAGTTTGTTAAAGCGTGGCGTGCTGGATACTGCAGGAGCAGGAATTTTTTAAAAAAAGTCTTGTTACGTGCCTGGGTAGGAGTTACCGGGCGTCCGAGCACCGCATTGAAACTACAAAACAACGGAAAGTAAGTGAGCTGTTTTTACTTATAATTAGTGAACTGACTTGCATGGGATCCTCCTGATTGGATGCAGAGACAGGCTGCAGGGGACGCTGGAAAACGGGTGCAAGGTGAGGACTCCTACGGGGGCAATAACTCTCCCGTTGAAGCCGAACCTCCTGTTGATGTTCCGAAAAACTGATATTGATGCGGGTGGCCAAAGTGATGAGGTCGTCCAGGCTGGTGGGCAGCTCCCGCCCCGCTAGTTCATCCTTAATACGACCGCCCAACCCTTCCCAGAAGGTTGTGACCAGGGCCTCGTTGTTCCAGGACAACTCAGAGGATAGATTCAAAAAGATACCTCAGCACTCCTTATAGTAGTAGAAGGTATTTATTCAAAATATCAAAACAATGGACATATCTCCAATGAAATGGTGCTTAATAGTACAAGAAATCCAGACTTTTTTTGAAAATTTTTGGCCAAACTGGCCTTCATCAGACCAGTCTGAAATGAGAGATATGTATAAAAATACACTATATACAATATATACAAAAACGGAAGAAAGGAAAGAGAAGGGGAGAAGAGACAGAATATCACAGATGAAATAAAAGAAAGTGGAAATCTGAGAGGTAAGGGGGGAAAAATGGAAAGATGGGATAGGCATGTACTATAGGAAAAGAGGATGGACAATGGGAAGAGAATATATGAATAAAATATGTAGAAAATTATAATAGAGAGGAGACATACAAGGAAAAACTAGAAGAATAACGTGGAAAAGTAGTAGTAGTAAAAAGGATGGAAGCAACTAAAAATATATAAGAAGATAAGATAAACAAGAGTAATGGGTAATGGGAATGAGAAGAGACTAAAACTGGGAGGTAGTAACAAACAAGAAGAAGCAACCACCAACATAGAGGAGTAGCTAACCTGGTAGGGAAATGCATGGAGCTCAAGAGGCAGGAGATGTGGCGTGGCGAGCAGTCTGGTACGGCTTAAATAAGCCGTGGTAGGCACAGAGGATCGGCGCATCTTGAAGCGCCCAGGGGCGCCCCCATTGCGCAGTGTTACTTCTGCC
>JAODAL010082693.1:0-11493 GCA_025379985.1 Phyllomedusa bahiana
CCAAAACCAAATGGGGGGACCTTTTGTTTGTTCCAAAATATTTTACATTGGAATCAATGAGCACATTGCTGGCAGCTTATTTAGGGGCGTATTATAGTGCAAAATGTGCCCCAAAACAAGCGTAAAATTGCATAGTATTGAGGGATCCTTATGATATGTTCACACGACGTAACTGCGGGGCGTATTTTGGCACGTAATTGTGCTGCAATACGCCTGAATTATGCCCCACAATTACGGTAATTCATAGTTCTCATTGAGAGATAAAACGCGTCAGAGAAACACTTGACATGTCGCTTCTTATAATACGCACCGGGGAGAGGGACAGTGAATGGGAGCCGGCTATCAGTACAGGCCGTCCCCGGGTTAAGGACGGGATAGGGACTGCAGATTTTTTCTTTAATTGAATTTGTACAGGTATATTTATTCAATGTAACTGTAGCATAAGGGTATGTTCACATGGCTTATTGGGGCACATATAGTACGCAATGCAACGCAATATGCGGGGTGTTTTGGAAGCATGCACTGATCAGCACGTAATTCCAAAGCACAAGAAGGCCGGCCCCATTGACTTTCATTATTAGCAGTGCGTATTTGCCGCTAACAGTTGACATGTCACTTTTCTCCCCTGGCGTACGTTACGATCATATTGTACGCGTGGGCGGACGACACGTAACCCATAGCCCTCTATGCATTTTGCCGCATATAACGTGCAATACGCGGCGAAAAGCGCGCCAAAATAAGCCATGTGAACATACCCTAAAGGTTTGTTTTTTTTTTCGTTTCGGATAGTGCAGGGAAGGGTTTTAACATTTGTTTTGCTGGCTGTACTCCTTTTCAGAAGATTTTACTTCATTTTCACCTCATGTGCTGCTGTGGCATGCTGGCACTTGTTGTTTCATAGCTACTATCTGCTGTGGAACTACTAGTGCCAGCACGCCCCACAAGTCTCCGTTTGTAACTAGGGGACAGATGTAAGTTGGAACGGTGTAAGTGGAGGACCGCCTGTATTTCTAGAAGTACATGATGGCCAGCGCCTACTTCTCAAACGCCCGACGTATACCCCTAGGGTATGTTCACATGGTGTATTTTGCAGAGGATTTAGGTGCGTAATTTGCGCTTAAATCCGCGGCAAAATACTCTTTAGGGTTTGTGCACACAGCGTATTGCGGCGCGTATAGGACACTGGGTGTATTGGCCAGTATGTACTGCTAAAACACTGACAGACGGCCCCATTCACTGTCACTCTCCCGCCGCGTATTATAAGAAGTGATATGTCAGTTGTTTTTTACCAACGCGTTTTAAACGGCGGGGGAAACTTCGGCTATTCATAGCTCTCAATGAGACGTATGAATTACCGTAATTGTGGGGCGCATTTTGGGTGTATCGCAGCACAATTACACTGTGTGAACATACCCTTAGGGCAGGTTCACGCGGCTGGTTTGAGGAGCTTTGCAGTCAGTGTTGGACGCTGGATACCGTTTTAGTGTGTAATTCCGCCTCAGAAACAGCAACACTGACTGCAAAGCTCCTCACCTTGTCTCCAGGTACACAACGCTGTTTTTCTTGCATACATTTTTTTCTTTTTTGCCGGTGACAAAGAGCAGCGCTGAGAAAAAAACTGGCGTCAACTCTTGAGGCCATTTCGGTGCTGAATCCTCACAGATGTATGGAAGCCGAACCTGACCACCGAACACAGCTTAAAAAATCTGAAATTGCAAATCTAAGTCTAAAAACCGGCGCGTAATCAGTGCTGAAAATCATCAATGTGAAACTATCCCTATAATACACTGCAATACATTGAAGCCTATGATGCCTTCAATCTGGCAAAACCCAATAGGCTTCATGCATGGCAGGCCCAGAGACTGTTATTCGGCTACTGGCTGCTGTGGCAACCATTGGCACACCCTGATCACGCTTGCGGGTGCCAATGGTTGGACATAGTATGTCTCCTCCTTTTGTTAACCACTTTGATGCTGCACCCTCTACTGACCGCGGCATTTAGGATATTAAGCGGCCAGTATTGGGCTGCTGCAGTGAGAGGCCGACTGTATGCATGGACCTGGCACAGCTTCTGAGCCAGCACTATCTATTCTGAACAAAAGACTCGCCAGCTTTTCTGGGAGCCCAGGAAGACGCCCCTTTTTCCGGTAAAGTTGACAAGTATGGATTTACTGTACGTGCGGTATGAGCGGTATTACAAGGGGAAGTTCACATGGCATATTGCTCCGTGCTTGCCAGAGGCAGAGCTTCTGATTCGAGCACTTTAGGGAGCGTTTACACAGCAAAGACCACATACTGGTCGGATTTCCCAGCCGGTATTTGGTCTTTTTTTGGCATGCGGGGGATGGGGGGTTGGCTTATGTCTGCAGTTTGCGGATTCAAGCTGCCCACCTTCGCACCCACATGTTCATATTCTGCCCGAAAACCGGGCAGAAGAATGAACATGTTCTAAGTTTTTCAGGCCTCTGTCAGGGTAAAAAAAATCTGGAGGAAAATCCGTGCAATGGGGACTGCTGCACGGATTTTCTATTGAAGTCTATGGGGGATCATTGCTTGTCGGTTTTCAGACAGTTTGGAAGAACTGACCAATAACCCTCGCAGTGGGGACAAGGCCTTATTATCGGCGTGTCACCTGCGTCAAATACTTGACCTCTCCATTCTTTATCGATGTGTCCATTACGCGGCAATAAAAATCAGCGCTGTCTGAATAATGCCACCAATTTTACATAGGTCACAGTGTAAATCACTGTACACTCGGTTTGGATGCTGGTTCTGGCCCAAACCCGTTGTGTGAACTTACCTTAAGGCTATGTTCACATGGTGTAATTGCGGCGCGTTCAGTACAGCCGCAATTACGCCAGGTGTTCGCGGGGTCACGCTGATCGCGTGTACTCCCGGGACATGGGGGTGGGGAGGGGGCAGCCCGCCGGCCCCATTGACATCCATTACTCGTGGTGCATATTCGCCACAAGTAACTGACATGTCACTTATCTTCCTGCGCGTACATGACCCTGGGCAGCGCCTACCTCTCGCTGCTTTTAGACCACTCTACCAATCCCCAATTCCTTCATCCTCCAATAAGACACTGAACAGGGAAGGGGATAAGGGGGCCCCACAGACCATTTTTTTTAAACATACAATAAAAATAAACAAACCCATTTTCTTGCAAAATAAAAAACAAATTTTTAAAACCCCCAATTTCCCAAAAACCAAAAAACCCTAAATAAATTCCTCCAAAAAAAACCCCCTTCCCCCCAAAAACTTTCCCCCGAAAACAATTTGGGGGCTGGGGTTTCCTTTTGGAGCCAGTTTTCCCTTTTTTCCCTACCCCCAAAGGCCCTTGGCAACAAACTCCCGTTTTTTCCCCCTCCCCCCTTTTTTAAAAACCCCCAGCCGTCCCCCCCCCGGCTTAAAGGGCCCCAAAGCCACCTCAGGGGGCCCCAATCATTCCACAACTTTTTTCCCAAAGGGAAAACCCGGCCCTGGGGACCCCAAACCCTTTCCCGCCAAAACCATTTAATCCACAAAATTTGGGGGAACCCAAGCCGGCCTTTAACCCCCCCCATTTTTTCCCACCGACACCCAAAGGCCCCCAACCCCCCCCAAACAGCTAGCGCACGTACCCCTTTAACTTCCAAACCGCCCCCCACACCCCCAAAAGCCCTCCTTTCCTCCACAAAAATGTCCCAAGACCAAAGATCAAGCCCAACTCCCAATTCAGAAAACCCCCCTCCCCTACCCCAAAAATTTTCCCCTTTCCCCTTTTTCCCAAGTTTTCTAATGCCTAACCACAAACCCCCCCTTTTCCTAACAAAAAAACGAAAAAAGGGGCCCAATTCATTTTTGACCCCTTTGCCCTATGGATCCCCCACCCAAACCCCAAAATTTCTGCGTATCCCCCAACCCCAACCTTGGCATTTATATCTAAACCATAAAAATAACAAATCTGGAAACAAAAACCCACGCCCCCAAAAAATCAAATCTTCAAAATTCCCAAAATAAACTCCCAAAAAGGGACGAAAACCCCAGATAAATTCCCCCCCCACAGGGAAAACGCAACTATATCCGGGGAAACGACCCCAATCTACAAATTTTTTTGGAATTCGGGTTAGCATTTGGGCCCTCCAGATCAAACCTCGTTTTTCCCAACCCCACCGCACCAATGCCCCCGTCTTCTGGAATCCCAATTTTGCCAAACCACTTTAAAGGGTAATGCTGCCCGCTTCTGCCCCCCAAAGGAACTTTAAGAGGGGCCCAAAAAGACCAAATTGGGCCCTTGGGACCTAAATTTAAAAAACAAAAAAAGAAAGGAGAATAACCAAAACCCCCCAATAACAACCTACAAAACTAAACAAACTCCCCCCGGCAGTAAAAACCTCCCCCCACTTGAAACAAAATACCGCCCCTTGATCTAAATTTAAAAAGGGGCGGGCGGTTTTGTACAACCCGGTTTACCCTCCCCTAAAATTCCCATCCCTTTTTGGTACCACTTTCGCACCCAAAAACCCCAACCCATCCGCCTCGTCGCTGCCCCAATGCGAAAAGAATGGGGCCCGCAAACAGCCCCGGGACCCCAAGCCGAGCTAAACCCAAGCAACGCCGAAAAAAAAGGGGGTGAAACGGGAAAACCTGGACAAAAACCTCCCTTTCTCCCATCCCAACCAGCAGAGGAAGAAAAAAATTCCCCTCGTAATTTTTTCCTATAATCATCCAAGCACCGAACAGGGCACATAATTCCCCCACCATAACCAAACCCTAAACGCACTCTCTTGCCCTTACCCTTTTGATCGGGTTTTTGCCCGGGCCGTATAAAAAACCACCAGGCCGTCTGGTGCCCCTTTTGCACCCAATCCCGGGGCCCCTTTCCCAAACCCCCACCATTTTCCTTACTGGGGCATACCAGCTCGCTAACCCTTAACCCCCCCCCAAAAAAAACGCCAAAAAAAAAAGCAAGCCAAAATTTAAACTAACTTAAAAGTCGGGGGGGAAAAAAAAACTTCGGCAACAAAAGGGCCCCATCGCTCAAAAGGGAAAAAAAACCCAAACCGGGGCCCGCTGATCCTTTCCCCTGGGGGAATTTCCCCCCGCCGAAAGGGCCCTTTCCCCAAGGGCTTGAACTACAAGAAAATTTTTTTGTTACGTCCCCCAAACCCCCGATTTTTAAAAAACCCCCAAAAAGGCAAAGGGCCCCAAATAACAGCCCTTCCCCCCCTGGAAACCGCCCCTTTCCTTTCATTAAATCACTTTTACCCCCAAAAACCAAAAAGGGGGCCCCGGGCCCCTACCCCCCATCCAAACAAGCGAAATCAATCCCCTTCCACCCCATCCCCCCCAAAAGGCCCCCCCCAAAAAACCCAAGTAGGAAAGTCCACGACCCTGGAAAAACGATGACTAACAAGGGGGTTTTTGCTTTTTTCCCAAAACCCAGGGGCCCAAAAACCCCTTTGGGGCTTTCCCCAAGCCCCCCCCGGCCGAGCTTCCGGCGCCACCTTCCAAAAAACCTTTTCCAGCGGGAAACCGAGACAAACCCGTCACCCCAAATTTCCATTTTTTCACCCCGGGAAAACATGCGTTGCTACTACCCCCCTTTTTTTTAAAAACCCAAAACCCAACCCGGCAACACAAAACGCCAAGCAAGAAAGGGGGCGGGAGGAGAAAAAAGTTTAAAGGGGGAAAATTAATGGTTTGGACTACCCCCCGGGTTTTTGCCCGCAAAAAAAAACCAAAATTTTTTTTTTTGTTAAAAAAAACCCCTCCCCCCAAGTTTTCAAACAAAAACACAAATGGGGAAAAAAATTTCCAACAAACCCAAAAATTCCCTGCCAGCCCCAAATTGGGCCCCCTTTCCCGCCCGGCCCAAACCCCAGCGCCCCAAATTCCCCTTGGAAAAAAGCTCCAAAACCAATGTTTCCCAGCTGCATCCTTTAAAAAACCTCCACATCTGCATTCCCAAAAAGGGCCTTTGCCCCAAAAAAATCGATCGCCCTTTAATATTTTTTTCCAAAAAAAACCGACTGCCAAACTCTCAAATCTCCTTTTTTTCCCTTTCCCCAGTTTCCCTCGAATAAAATAAATGGGGGGGGCCTGAACCCCCGCTGGGTTTCCTTTTTCTTTAAACCGGGCCCCGGGGAAAAAAACCCCCCCATTGGGATGATGCGACACGCAAAATTTAATTTCCCCAACAAGGACTGTTAAAAACCCTCAAAGTTTTCCCCTTTTTGCAAAGCCAATAGCCTCTTTATCTCCCGCCTAATGTCCCACCCAAAATTTTTCTTTCCGGGAGGGTACATTCCCCTCAATTCCCCCAATCGGAAAAAAAACCCCAATACCAAAAAATTGATAGCCCCCTAGTTGGGCCCTCCCGTCCTTTTTCTGGGGCCAAAATTGGGGGCCCCCCAAAAAGCCCCTTTCCACCCATTTGGGAAAAAGATGCCAACACGACCCGCCCCACCCCTTTAGTCCGCTGGGGCCCATGGGAAAAAAAAAGTCATCTAAATAATGAATATGATGGGCCCAAAACCCAAACATCCCCCTACAACCCCATTCCCAAAAAAGGAAAATAAAAGCTTCAAAGTAGAAAAGATGAAATGGAACACCCCATCCCGGGAAACAAAACCCATCCCATAAAAAAAAAAGCCCCCCCCCAGTAAAAATCCCCAACAACCCGGGGACTTTTCCGGGGGCAAATGGCAATTTAAACCCAAAAGCGGACTCAAAGTCCCCCTTTTTTTTCCATAAGGGCTCCCCCTTTCCCTACAACCAAACCCAAGAAGCGCCGCGTCAAAAAGATGTTTAAAAAAACCAACCGAACATAACCCGAGTCCCCAAACCCCCTCGTTTACCGATGAACCTTTCGGAAACACAAATGGGGAATTAATCTAAAAATTTTTTGGGCCCCCTTTTTAGGGAAACCCTCCCCAGTGGGGAGACCACCCCGGGCCCCCAAGAGGGAGGGGCGAGAAAGGACCCCCCCCAACCTGCCCAATTTAAAAAACCCCCTTTCCTAATTTTTTTTTAGCTACTACCTCTGGGTTTTAAACAATGCCATTTTCAATTTTCCCAACTGAAAAGGGGACCTCGGTTTTGGGTGGGGAAAAGGGAAACCCAAAAAACCCCCCGGAAACCCCCCTTCCCAACCCAAAAAAGCGCCCTCCTGTCCAATTTCCTACTTAGGAAAAAGGGGAAACCCCGCGAGAATGGTTTTTACTGGGGTCACTCCCTTGGGGAAGGACCCCCTTTTTCCCCTTCCTTTTTGCAAAAAACCTTTATGAGCCGTTAGAGGCCCGCACTAACAACGAACAGCATGCCTGAAGCGACAGTTTTTTTCCCCCAAATTTTTCACTGACTGTCCCTTTAAAATTTCCCCCAACCCCGTCCTTAAATCCCCCCGGGGGCCCGCTTCCTTTCCCCCCTTACCCCCGGGGCCCCCCCTGCTGACTAGGCCTCCGGGTCCACTTGGAAAGGGCTTTCCCCCTAACCCCCGTCGGTGCCATTAAAACCCTTTAACCACAGCCCCTATTCCCCTTTTTTTATCCCAACGGGTCGAAGGCCAAACCCCTTTTCCCCCTGAAAGAAAATTTTTTTCCCCATAACGGAGCCATGGGTTTTCCCCCCCTAAAAACCCCCGTGGCCCCGCCTAAATTTTCTCCCGATAAAGAAAGGGGGGGAACAGAAAAGTTTTCCCGGGGACTTTTTTTCCCCAAAGACGCTCCCCCAAAATGGGCCCAAAAGCCGCATCCAATTTTGAAAAATCTGCGGGGACAACCGCCAAACCCTTTCGCTTTTTTTTCCCCCTTCTTTTTTTTCTCATCCCTCTTTCCCCCCTTTGGGGAGATTGAATTTTCTCCCCAAAAGGGGAAAAAACAAAAAAAATTTTGACATATTAAATCCCCGCAAATTCTTTCCTTACTCCTTTTTTTTTAAATTTAGCCCCCCGCCGGGGCCCCCAAAACAAACATAGAACCCCGCCTTTTTTTCCCTAAATCCCGTCAACCCCCATCGACTGATTCCTGGGTTCGGGTCTGAAAACCCACACGGTTACCCCCGAAACCCAATTTCCCCCCGGGGGGCCACAACCTACCTCCCCAAATCTCCCCCCCCCCCAAAAAGGGGGGAAAAACCCAGAAACCCCCCGAGATGGGACCGCCCGAACTCCACCCCCCACCAAACCGGAGACGTTTTTTGGCCAGGGCCAAACCCCGGGGAGACCCCGGAAAAAAGACCAAAAAAAATTTGGCAACGTTTCCCCGGGTAACTCCCCCCCAAAGCCCTAACCAACCCCCCCCCGCCCACCGGAGGGAAAACCCACCGCCGATCCCTTTACGACGGCCCCACCGGGGACAAACAAAAAACCAAAAAAGAATTTCTCACCAGGGGCCCCCACGGGGGCTTGTTTAAACCCGCCAGCCCCTGCAAAAACCATTCCCCCGAAAATCCCTTTCCCCCCCGTGCCCCGAAAATGGCCCCCCCGCCCGGTCCCCCGGGGTTTCCCGGACCCCCGACCGCCGATGCTCCCCGGGGCCCACAAAGAACCCCCCGAACGAATCCTGTTTGGCCCGCTTTCCCCCGGTTTTGGGAAAAACCCCCCGGTGGGTCCCCCATTGCAAAACCCCAGGCACCAAACCCAGCCGGGGGGGGGGGGGCCCCTCCAACCCCAACCCCCCCATCCCCCCCCGTAAATCCTGGGGTTCCCCCCGACCCCCCCCCCTCCCCCGGGGTCTGTGCTGTACTGCCCCCTCCCCTGGGGGGGGCCCCCCACCGGCCCCAAACCCCCAGGGGCACCCGTCGCCCCGGGGGAAAAACGCCCCTGAACAGGAACCCCCCACCCAAAAGCCGCCCCCCCCCATTTGGGAAAGCCGCCCCGCTCGCTCCGCTGGGGCCCCCTCCCTAGTCCGGGGTTAAACCTCCCAGGTTTGGCTGCACCCCACCGGACCCGTGGAACGGGGGCCGACGACCTTGGGGGGTCCCCCCGAGGGGGCCCCCCTACCCCGAACCCCGGGGGCCCCGGGTTTAACCTCCCCGGGGGAAAGGGCTTTTTTCCCGGGGGCCGAGTTCCCGACGCCTCCGGCTAGTGACAGGGGCCCCCCGGGAAACGGGGCCCGCAAGGGGCAGCTGGGAAACAATGCCCCGTACCACCCCCACAGCCCCCCCCACGGGCCCCCTCACTAGCCCCTTGGGCCGGGGGCCCCCTCACCAGCCGCCCGCCGCAACTGGGCCAGGAATCCCTCCACGCCCCCCCACCCCCGCTGTATCAGCAAAACATTCCCCCCACAAAAATTTTTCCCAAAAAACCTCGGAAGGGGCTGGACAAGAGTGATTTTTGCAAAGTCACTGGCCTTTCCACTAACAACCCCTTGGTCCCGAAATTTCCCCGCGGCGCACGGGGCCCCGGCTTTAATGGGCCCCCCCTCAGCCCTGCGCGCGTAACTCCCGGGGCCCCAAAAAAAACAAATTAATGGGGGGGGGGGGGGCGCCCGGGTATGGGCCCCCCCTTGGGTTTGCCCCCCCCTTTAAAAAACCCCCCCTCCCTTTTAAAGATCCCCCTTTTTAAAAAAGGTGGTGCCTTAACCCTAGTTTCCCCCCCAAACCAGGTATCCCCCTTTAAGGCCCCGGAAACCCCCGTTTAACCAAAAGAAATCCCCCCCCCCCAAATTTTGGGCCAAAATTTAAGCCGGTAGAAAAGCCCCCAATTGTTATAAAATATTTGGCCAAACACCCGCCCCCCAAATGCCCCCTCTTTAAAAATTTCGATTTTTGTTACAAAAATTTTTGGGGAATTTTTTAGGCCCTCCCCCTCCCAACTGCAGTGGACAAAAACGACCTGAAAACAAATTTAATAAAAACCTTAAATAAGTTTGAGTTTTTTTTTGCCCAAAAGCAGCTGAAAAAAGGGGGCCGTTTTTTGGAGCGTTTTTTTTTTTAACGGGATTTTTTTTTTTTGAAACGTTTTTGCTCTGTTTTTTTAATGTTTTGCACAAATTAAACCTTTGGGGGATGTAAGCTAACACCCTACGGGTTTGAAATTAAATTTTTTAAGTAGTCATTTTCCTTTAGATCACTGTAGCCATTTTGAGCACATTGTCCTTTGTGTGCTGCTGCTGCTGCGTGCTACTACTTTATTACATTTTGCACCAGATTCTTGCACCAAAATCCACAAAAACCCACATTATCTTTCCATACAGCAAGATAACTGTATTAGCGTCAAAATCTGTAAAGAAAAGGATTTTAGTGCCAAAATCCCCAAAAAAACGCATTATTGCGCCAAATTCCATAAAAAAAACCTATTTTTAATATCAGAAGCGAGATCACTTTACTAGCGCCAAAATTTTTAAAGATACGGATTTTAGCACCAAAATCCCTTAAAAAAACGGTTTCTGGCGCCGAAATCCATAAAAAACTTATTTTTTTGCGTCAGAAGCGGGATCACTTTATTAGCGCCAAAATATGTTCAGTAAAGGATTTTAGAGCCAAAATCTGTAAAAAAAAATGGATTCTGGCGCTAAAATCCGCAAGAAAACGTATTTTTAGCATCTGACACGAGGTAAGTTTATTAGCGCCAAAATATGTTCAGTAAAGAATTTTAGTGCCAAAATCCATAAAAAAACGGATTCTGGCGCAAAAATCCGTAGAAAATCGTATTTTTAGCCTGAGACGCGAGATAACATATTGTGGCGCTAATAAAGTTAAGAAAAGGATTTTAGTGCCCAAATCCGTAAAAAAAACGAATTTTTATCGTCACAAGCGAGATAACTTTATTAGCGTGAAAATCTGCAAAAAAACCCCGTATTTTTAGCGAAAAAAATATGAATTACGCAAAAATCATTAGCGACCAAAACATGATCATTTTATTACAAAAGGTACAGACAAGGACACATCAGACACTTGTATGCAAATTTGATAAGATATAACCTTTATTAACACCCACTATAGGTGAGACTTGGTCTCCTGGGAGGGTTTTTTTTTTTTTTTCTTGTTTTTTTTTTATAACAGTATTTTTATTAAAAAATTTTGAAATAGACAATCACAGAATAAAGCATATTCAATCAGCATACACCATATATCCAATAGTGAAAAATGAAATAAGGCCTAAACATAGGCGTAAAAGTGAGTCAATATAACAAAGCCAAGCAAATGACTTATTCAAACCAAAAACCCATATATCATGGTACAAAGCAGAAGGCAATAGATAGGCAGGACATACATGGAAGGGCACAAGACTAGACACAAAAGGAGGAGTATAGGAAGGGGAGGTGGAGGGGGGGGGGCGCTCATGAACATAACCGTTCCCAATAGGCAATCCAGGGCTCCCATACGGCATCATAGACTTCTGGCTTATCACGTGTAAGAGACATGCGTCGCTCCACACACTGTACTTCACAAATCCATGTGTGCACGTCGTGCTGGGACGGGGGGGGTGTGGCTGCTTCCAAAAGGCTCCGATCAGGCATTTAGCAGCCGTAAGGATATGGAGGAGAAGCTTGGAAGGCTAAAAAG
>JAODAL010082694.1:0-11493 GCA_025379985.1 Phyllomedusa bahiana
CCCAAAACCAAGAAAAAGGGCCAATCCGAACCGGGCCAAAAGCGGCCGAAAAGGCATTTAAGGAGCTTAAACCCGGGCATTTGCCTCTGAAACCCACCCCTGCCCAAGCCCGGACCCAAAAAAAACCTTTCCCCTCGGGGATGGATGCCTTTTTCCGTGGGAAAAGGGGCGGTTCTCATGCAAAAGGGGACCAAGGAGAACTCAAAATTTTCCCGGTTTTTTCCCCAAAAACCCTTTTTTTCCCTCCAGCGAAAAAAATTAAAGGGCCATGGGGATCGGGAATTGCTAGCCATAAAGTTTCCCGGAGGAATGGAAACCCCCTTCTGGAAGGGGCTCACCACCCCTTTGACGTTTAAAACAGATCACAAAATCTTTTTTATCTTCTTTGGGCCCTAAAACGCCTAAATCCACCCCCAGGCCAGAGGGCCCGCTGTTCTTCCCCGTTTTGATTTGGCCGGACCCATTTCCGCCCGGCGAAAAAAACGTCAAACCGATGCCCCTCCCCCACGCGGGCTGAAATCATGGGTTAAAGACCCCCGGTCCTCAGCATATTATTCCCCCCGAACGGTTTGGTTTAAAATGTTTCCCCGGGTGGACCTCCGGGCAATTTCCCTCGGGGGGGGGATTTTACGTGCCCCTGGCTCTCTGGAGGGGGTTTCTAAAAGGGGAAAATTGCCCCTTTTGGGGGCCGGGGCTTTTCCTGGCTCTCTTAAAACGTTTCAGCTAATCTCCACTTCAAATGGGGGCCGACTCGGGCTAAGGAAAGCCTGTATAAATTTCGCCCGGGAAAACCCCCCGTCGGGGCCCACGGCCTTCTGCACCCCCTTGCCCATCCGGATTTCCCAGGTCCCAAGTGTCTATGGATTTCATCACCGCCCCCTTTCCCCCGTCTTCCAGCAATACTTTTTTGGGGTGGTCGCGGGCCCTTTTTTTCAAAGTTTGGCGCATTTTGTCCCTTTCCCAGGTCTTCCATCCGCCCCTTTCCCCGGCTCGCTACAACTCTTCTTTGAACACATTTTCCGTCTACAGGGCCTCCCACCAAAATCGCCCTCGGCCCGTGGGTCCAATTTGTCTCCATTTTCTGGCGTTTTCCTCTCTCCAGGTTGCAAGTAAAGTTGGATTTTTTCTTTGGGCTTACCACCCCCGCAGTCCAAGGGTTTCAGGGGGAGAGGATAAAACCAAATCCTTGGCCAATATTTTCCCCAAACTTCGCCCGGGGGCCCCGTCAAAAAATTTGGGGTCCGGTCTATTCCCCTGGGGCCCAAATTTCCCCGTATAACCCCCGGACTCTAAAATCCACGGGCTTTTCCCCCCTTTTCTATTTTTTTCGTGGCTGCACCCCCCGCCCCTCCCCCCCCTCGGGCCTTCTGCCCCCCGGGGTTTCCCCCCCGCCGGGACACTCGGGCCCCGGGACATGACAAAACCATGGGGAGCAACCCCAACCCCCTGCAGCAAGCTACGGCCCCCATGAAGTCGAAAGGCGGAAAAAAAGAGGATGGGGGCCTGTTTTCCAAATACCCCGGGCTCATAACCCTAGCTAAAAGCGGGGTCCATTTTTTTCGGGGGCCCATTTGAGGTGTTAAAGCGGGGGTTTTTTTCCTGTGGCCTATAAGCCCCCGGGCTCCCCCCCCATGGGGATCCCAAACTCTTTTCATGTATCCCCTTGCTGAACCTGTCATGCTCAATCTTTCTCCCGGAAAGCCGTCTCCTCTCCCCCTAAAGCGGAGGCCCCCAAAACGGGTTAAACAGTGAAGAAAATTCGGGCCCTAAAAATCTATCAGAGGAAGGCAAACATTTCTCATTAAAGGGGAAAGGAAATTGGGACCAGAGGAGAGACCCCTTGGGAGCCCGGGGGACAAAATCCTGGATCGAGCCCCTGTTTAAGGAAGTTTCTTTTTTCCCAAAAAGGGAGGGGTGGCCCAAGGGGGAAAGGGTACGTCAGGGGTTTGGGGCCCCCCAGCCATGGGCCCGGGCTGGGGCCCGCACCCCCCTCTGCCCCGTCCCCCCCCCGGCCCCCGGAAACGATAGCGCCGCGGTCCCAGGTCGGCCCCCCCGTGGGCGGGCTCCCCCCCTCCCTCCCCCCGAGCGCTTCACTTCCCCCCCGGGCCTCCTGGTCCTCCCCGGCTCTCCGGGCCCGGCTCCCAAATGCCCCGGCCCCGCCCCCCTAGGGCGCGCGCGGCACTTCTTTAAAATTTAAAGGGCCACGCGCCCAAGAAAATTTGTTTTTTCCCAAAAGTTTTCCTATAAAAGGTTTCCCCCCCCGGACTTCCTTGCCGATCATAGTGTTCACAGCCTCTAGAAAAAGGGTTTTTTCCTGAAATCGTTTCCTGCCCTATCGTGACCGAACCTTACGCCCCCCGTTTTTTCCGACCACAAACCCTTTTTTGGCCGCCTGTCCTGCTTCCTGCTGCCCCCAAACCCCCTCCCGCCTACGTCCCCCCCCGATTTTGTACCACGCACTCCCTTGGGGGGGCCACCTGCAAGCAAGTCATCCCATGGAAAAGCGACCGGGTAGTTTTCCGCCGCAGCAAGACCTTTACGTTTTGGGGGGGGCCTTTTGTGAAAACCGGGCTCTACTTAGATTTTCCGCCCCGGTAGGGCTTACGCCCCCCCCTTTTTGGGGGCCGGGGAATCCACTACCTGCATCTGAAACCATGCTCTTTAAGTGGGAATTTTTTTTCCCCTCCTACACTAGAGAAAGGGAACATTTTTTTTTTTAAAACTCATCACCGGGGATTCAAAAATTTTTTTTTAATACTGTTGCCTTGCTTTTTTTATTGGGATTCAAAAAAAATGCAAACTTTTTTAATGGACTGAGGACGAAAAACCAAGTTACCCTTTTCCCTGGTTGATGGGTTTCACCGTTAGGTTTATTTTTTTTAATCTGGGGGCTTTTTTCCCACTTTCCCCTTTAAAACCCTTTGGAGAAAGGATTTAGACTTTCAAATAGCGGGGCCCCTGCTTATTTTTTGTATTTCACGGGGAATATAGGTACAAAAAAAACAATCATGAGATGAAAACGGGGGCCCCTTTGTTGTAACCCAAGTACACCACTTGATAGCAACAGTATTCCCTAATAGAAATTGGCATCTTTTAAAAGGGGACAATCCCAAAGTTTTAACCAAAGAATATTTTTAGGAAAAATTTTTGAGAAACCAAAATGAAAATTTTATTTTGACACCCCAAGTCCTCAGATCAAAATCGATCAACTATTTTTTGGAATGTTTAAAAAAAATCAAGTTTGTCCAGGGGAGGCCAACAAAGGTACACTTCCCCCACTTCAGAGCACAGTGGGGAAAATTTGGGGGCCCCTTTTAAAAAAACCCAATTAGGGGAGTCCCAGTGGTGGGATCCCCACAATCGGGACATTTATCATTTTATTCTACAATAGGTAAAAAACCCCACTGAGTTTTAAGAAAACCCCGCTTTAATGCCAATAACTTCAGTAGGGCTTCACTGCCAGTTTAAGGTCCCAGTGTCCACACCAATTATGACAGTGAAGGTGGAACCACAGATAGCAGGAAATTTTATGGCATGATCCATCTCAGACACTTACACAGGCCCCACTCCCTCCTGTAAAGCATGGGTTCGCTATGCCACAGCTCAATCTCATACTCCCCACCCCACCCAGGCACCATTCAGAAACCACACTTTAACCCTTTAAACATTCCACACTCCCGGGAATACACACTTTTGCCCCCACCCAAAAAAATAAAAATGAAAAGGGAAAAAAACACTGCAGGTAACAGCACCCAGCAACCACTATACTATAAAAAACAGAGATGTCGGGGTTTTTTTGGGGGAAAATTTACATTACTAATTTACAAAAATACAGAGCAAAAGACAAACATAAAGCATGCAAGTACAGTACAGAAACAAAAGGAATAAAATAAAGAATAACAGACCTCTACTGAGTGGTGGTATCTCCAGGTTCTGGGTTTGAGTGCCTTAGCCCAAGGTTTTTAAAAGGAAATGCAAAACCACCCTCACCCCATTTTCTCCGTTTAGGTCAACAATGGGGTTTTTTTAAAAATTTAAACCCATAAAGACAACTAAAAAACCCCAAAATTTGCAGCTTGTGTAATAACTCCTTGTAAGAGTCTCCTAGCCAGAAATTATGTCCGCCAAGTTCCAAAGTATAAATTCACTAACCCAGATGAACCCAATTTTTTAAATAAAAGATTCGTTTTTTTGAGATAAACCCATCCATGGTTTTGGGCTAAGGAAAAAACCCCCGGGTTTTTTTATACAGAAAAAGGGGCCCTAAATTCCCTGATTATAATTAGTGATGACGATTACATTGACTATCTTTCATGGGGTTCGAAAAGTCGTTTCGGCAATTATCAAGAATTTCCGAAAGTCGATAAAAGATTATCGCCGATCCCATTAAAGCTATTTGGGGGAGCAACAACACCTTCATTCTTACACCCAACCCGGGGTGGAGAAGCGGGAAAAAAACACCCACAAAAAGTCAAATGGTCGTGCACCCTCTTTGGCAACACACTTAGGTTATAAAAAAAACCCCCAGAAAAAAACTCACAGACCATTCACTATCCCCTTTTTGTACCACAGCATACTTGAGGGATAAATTTCAAAGTGCAAAAAAAACGTTTACCGGCAATTTGCTCCTCAGCTCCTGGGTTTGCGTGGGGTTTTGAACGTGCCTTTTAACAGTTTTGCTGGGCTTGCTATGATTTTTCATTAAGCTGAAACCCGCTAAGTATTCCCACTAATTTTTATTTTACACGATTTGAGACGTATCCGGGCTGTAATGGCTAAAAGTTATACAGTATACGTCAATATGCACTAGTAAACCCCCTTTTTTTTCCCCATTGAAAAAAAAAGGCCTTTAAGTAAAGGTTTTTTTTCGGGCTGAAAAAAAAAAGACAAGGAGGTTTTCCTTGGGTTGAGGCTACACCTGGGGAATATTAAAAAATCCGTTACAAGTTTTAATGTGGGAGAATTTCTGGGGATTTTTTGGTTTTACTACAAACAAGACCCGTAAAACCTGCATGAAACCCCCAAAAAAAAAAAGTGCCGGGAAAAAAAATCCCCTCAACCAATTTTTTGATGAAAAGGACAAAAGAACTATATCTGTCCTGTACCGCAGAAATTTCCATTTAAACCTGTCCCACCCACAATTAAAAAGTGCCTTTGGGGAAAAAGGATCTTTGAACCCCCCAAATTTTTGTTTTTACTGGACATTGACTATACCTGTCCCCCCGGGGCCCCCGCATGAGCCCCCCAAAACCCGGGATGAAACCCCCCGATTTAAAAAGTGCCGGGAAAAAGGGGCTTTCAACCACCATTTTATTTCACTGACATTGATTTATCTGTCCCTTTCCGCAGAATGACCATTAAACCTTCTGACCCCAGATTAAAAAGTCTTAAAAAGGAGTTTTCCAAAAACCCCCATTTTAGTTTTACTAGCCCTTGACTATACCGGTCCTGGGGCCCCAGCATGACCCCAAACCTGCAGAAACCCCCAGATTTTAAAAAATGCCCGGGAAAAAAGGGGTCTTTTAAAAAACCATTTTATTTCACGGACATTGAAATAAAACCTGTCCTGGGGCCCCAGCATGGCCCCCAACCTGCATGACCCCCAGATTAAAAAAGGGCTGCCCAAAAAAGGGTCTTTTAAAACCCCCATTTTTTTGAAATGGAAAATTTTACTATAAACTTTCCCCCCCCGGGCCCCACATGAGCCCCCCAAAACCGCATGACCCCCAAATTTTAAAAAATTTCCCAAAAAAGGGGTCTTTCAACCAAACCCTTTTTTTTCACTGGCCTTTTACTATACCGTCCTGGGGGCCCCCGCATGAGCCCCGAACCCGCCCTGACCCCCCCGAATTTAAAAAATGCTGGGAAAAAAGGGGTCTTTGAACCAAACCCTTTTTGTTGAACTGGACAAAAAAACTAAATCTGCCGGGGCCCCCAGCAGGGGCCCCAAAACCCGCATTTCCCCCAAAATTTTTAAAAAATGGGTGGAAAAAAAGGGGTCCCTTTTAAAACCCCCATTTTAGTTTCACGGGCATTGACTATAAACTGTCCCCGTACCGCAAATGACCCCTAAGCCGTTTTTTACCCACAGATCACAAAATGGCACTATGCTATTTTGTAAAATGACGTCAATTTTTTATATTTTTTTGGTAAATGACATTTTTTTAACAGAAAATTTTTTTTTGGGAAGTTTTTAAATTTATATTTTTACATTAATATCATTTTGCTTTTTTTTTTAAGTGTGATAACATACAACAAACAACCCAACCCTCCCTGCCGTTTTTTTAAAAGTATTTTTTTACACGTGAAAATGTTTAATTCTCCACAACCCCAAAAAGTAATTAAAAGTTCTAATCCTTTCCCCAAAAAAAACTTTTTATTGAAAAACTTTTTCCCTCCTTTGGGTTCAAAAGTTATTCAGGCCCCAACAATTCAATGGGTTTTATTTTTCCTCCAAAAACCTTAAACAGTGATTAGGGGCAGACACCCCCCGGGGATCAAATGAAGCAACCCATATGACTCCAGCCCCAGAAAAATTTTTTAAACCTCAAGTTTGTGCAATATGTTTTCCAGCCCCGGAGCCCTTTTTTTACACTACTTAAAACCCCAAAGAAATCAAACCTTTTTTTTAAAAATCCCCATTTTTTTGGGGAATTTTGAAGCTCCCTGATTGCCCCTAAAGGTTTAGAGCCAGTGCTTGCCGGCGGCCAACTGTTTAAAACCCGGGGAGGTCCCCGCTGCCAGGGCCGACTTTCATGGGTTTCGGTGGGGAGCCCAGGGTAACGTCTGTCATCTATTAACAAAAAAGGTTTAGCTTTCCCGGGCCGGAGTTTTCAGTGGGGGGCGGTGAGAGCCCCGGGTGGGGTCCTCCCTCTATTAACACGGGAAAAATCCCTTTTGATGGGAGCAACAAAAACATTTGGCGAAGGCCCGGTGGGGGAAGCGGAAAATTGAGGGAAACCTCCCCCTTCCTCAGTACACCCGTCAAACCTTGGGAAACCCCCTTGCCCCCCGTATGAGTGCGACCCAATTGAGCTTCCCCCTTGGAAATACTGGTGGTTTAAAAGCTCCGTTCCAAACCCCGGTCCCTTTTTCTTGGATTCTTTTTTTCATTTTACACAACGTGCTTGGGGGAAATTTTCTCTTTCTTTGTTCTCCCGTCCGTGCTCCATACTCAAAGTCCTCTGAATTTAAATTTTAAAATTTTGGGCAAGTCTTCCCGTACCCTCCCTTGTACAAATTTAAGGAATTTTTTTACCCGCTATTTTGTACATGCAAGTTTTTTTAGTATTTAAAATTTTAGAAAAAAACATTTATAAAATAGGAGGGGAAACCCCCCCCCATGTCTTTGTTTTTTCCCAATTTTTTTAATTGTATTAAATGGGTTTTTTCCCCAATACAGTATTGCTACTTGTTAAAGACTTGCAAAAAAAAAGTCATTTTGCAATAATTTTTTTTCCATTAACAGTGGGCCTAAACCCATTCCCCGTTTCTACAGCAAAACCCTCCCCCCTTGGCCACTCTTGCAATTGTGAAGAAAAAAAATGTCCTTTAGAAAAACCCAAATTTTTTTCAATAGGTACCGGATTTTAGCTGCATTTTCATTTGCAAAAAAGGGCCCCCAAAAAAAACAAAACATGACCCAGAGCCACTTTTAACCCAAATTTTGAAAACAAATGTCGTTAAAACAACATTTTTTTTTTAATAGGAAACCCGTAGATTGCCCCCTTTCAAAGCACATGACCCAAAAAAATTATAAAAATGACTTTTCAGCCCCCGTTAAAAATTTTTGGGGAAAAAAATGCCACTTAAAACTACATTTCTGTTCCAAAGGACAATAATTATGCTGTATTTTTACAGCAAATGACCTCAAAACCATTGCCCCTGCAAAACTTTTAAAGAAAAAATGATAAATTGAATAAAAGTGTTGTCATGAAACCCTTTCGTCTTTTAAAAGTCCCCCTCACAGCAAAACCCCGCAAAAAAGAACTGTTTTGGGGAAAGAGAAAAAAATTGCAGTAAGAAATTAAAATTTTAAAAAAAAGTTTTTAAAGGACCATTTTTGGGTTTAGGAAAGGAAAATAACCGGGAACTAATCGGTGACCTCACAATTTGGGGGCCAAAACATCATCAGAGATCCATCCCCGAATTTATCTTTTATAAAGTCAAATGATCCACATATCTTTGGGAAAAGGGCCCATGCGTTTGTCTGTAATGCTCCCCCCAGCTGTGGGTGAAGGGCCGCTTTAGATATACCTTTTTTGGGTTTCGGGCAAAGGGCAACCCCCTATTTCGTGACAACAGCTCGGGGCCCTTCGTCCCCTTTTGGATAAACCCCGAAATCCATTGGGTTTCCCCGAACACATACAAAAACATCGGGTTGAAACGGGAGATAGTCGGGGCACCATGAAACTTAAACTGGTCTCTTTGTGTTGGATGTGGGGCCCGCATTTGCAAGCGTTGGGGAGGGGGGGGAATAAAGATTGCCCAAAGGTTTACCCCCTTTGGGTTCTGCCACCTTGGGCCGCTGCTGCCCCTACGGGTCTTTTCACTCAAATTCTGCACGTTTGCTGAAATTTGTTTCCCCCGGGCAATTTTAGGAACTTTAAGCCGAAGCAACAGGGTTCCCAGTTGATCAATCAGCAAGGGCTCCATTTCCCTTTATTTTTTCTCTCTATTTGGGTGGGTGGAAGGAAAGTGCTGAGTTCTGTTTTGTACCGGGGATCCAGGAGGGTGGCCACCCAGTAACTGTTGTTCATTTTTATGGCCTTAATGCGAGGATCTTGTTGGAGGAAATGGAGCATCCAAGCATTCATGTGAGAGATGGAGCCTTGATTTCCCAAGCCTCTGGGTCGAGGGGCACTAGCAAACTCATCTTCCTCATCTTCCTCCTCCTCCTCATATTCACGCCAACCTCTTTCCAAGGCAGGGACGACGGTAACGTCGGTGTCCAGAAATACCTCCTCCTCCTCCTCCGCTTCCTCCGGCACAGCTTCAACAAAGCCCTGACTTGCCTCAGATGCCTCAGATGATGCACTAGCCCTGGACCCCGAACCACTGCCTAATGAAGACCGATAAAATTGTGAAACTGTCGGGCTTGTGGATTCGACGGAGAGAAAGGCTCCGTGTCCGCATCTGTGTCCGTCTCCTCCTCCGTCGCTGTCGGGACCTGTTGTTTCAGAGTGTCCAACGATCGTTCCAGAACTAAGATCACCACAATGCTCATGCTGACAAGGGCATTGTCCGCACTGACCATTTTGGTGGCTTCTTCAAAACTAGCAAGGATGGTGCAGAGCTCTTTCACCTGCCTCCACTCTCGGTGGCTCAACACCCCGAGGTCCGCACCGCTGCTTGTCAGGCCATGTGTCACTTCGTACTGCGTAATGGCATTGCGCTGCTGCCACAATCGCTGGAGCATGTGGAGGGTGGAATTCCAGCGTGTTGCCACGTCAACAATGAGACGGTTGACGGGGAGGCCGAGCTGACGCTGCAACGCAGCCAGGCGGGACGAAGCAGGGTGCGAACGGCGGAAGTGCGAACTCAGACCTCGAGCCTTCCTCAGCAGGCAGTCCAGACCCGGGTAGCTCTTTAGAAATTTCTGGATGACAAGGTTCATGACATGTGCCAGGCAAGGGATGTGCTCCAGCCTACCGATCTTAAGGGCGGCCAGCAGATTTCGCCCGTCATCGCACACCACCTTGCCTGGCACAAGGTTCTTGTCACTCGGCCAGCGCTCGTTCTCGTTAAGGAGAGCCGTCCACAGCTCCTGACCTGTGTGTGGACGGTCTCCAAGACAGATTAATTTCAACACGGCCTGGTTTCTCTGGGCACGTGATGCCACCAGAGGAATTTGGGGGAAAGAGCCCTGCACCATCTCTGCGGGTTTGCAGAGCGTGCGCCGAGCCTGAGAGCCACCGTCACCCCCAGAGACATCCACCCAGATCTCCCAGTGAGCTGTCACAGAGATATAGCGGCCTTGGCTGTGCTTACTAGTCCATGTGTCGGTGGTCAGATGGACTTTTCCGGCACAGATGCAGACAACGTGCTTGAAATTTTAGATGACACGTGGCAGGGACGGCTTTTCTGGCAAAGAAATGCCTGCTCGGCATCTGGTATTGGGGGCAGGCAAGGGCCATGACGTGGCGGAACCCATCTGTGTCCACCAGACAGAAAGGCAACATTTCCAAGGCCAAAAGCCTGGCAATGCCGACATTCAGGCTTTGGCTGTGGGATGGTTTGGGGTAAAGTGTTTTTTTCTGCTCCCAAACCTGGAAGACAGAAGCTGGCTGCTAGACTGCCGCTGTACGGCATGCAGGTCGTCAAACTGGCGGGAGGAGAAAGGGGTAGGATGGTCTCTGGTGGTGCAGGTGGTACTCGGGCGACGGTGGAGGCTGAAGCAGAGGCTGATCCCTGATCATGACTCTGAGAGACATGGGCAGCTGAGGAATGCTTGGTGGTGGCGGAAGAGGAGGAGGCGGAGTCAGAGGGTGTGACAGTGGTTGGAAGCCCGGCGTCGGTCTGGCCTTTTTTGGCCAAGTGTTGCCTCCATTTTAACTCATGCATTCACTGCATGTGACTAGACATGTTGGTGGTGGTTAAACACCTAAGATTCTTGCCTCTACTTATGCGTTTACAGCAAAGGCGGCATATGACATCGCTGGGTGAATCAGAGGCTTGCTCAAAGAAGGCCCAGGCTTGAGAAGTCCTGGACCTTTTTGACGGCGATAAGCGAGGAGTGGCGTTTCCGCTGACCGTGGCTGGCGGAATCATATCAGCGGACTTCTGCGACCGCCCTCTCCCTTTTTGAGGCGGTTCCCGTAATGACACTACCCCATCGTCCAGTGATGAAGCGCTCGCAAGCAAATTCTGCTGAAAAGACCACGTTGGATCCGCAATGTCATCATCATCAACAAAGGTGACTTTGTCGTCCTGACATTTTGCATCCAGGAGCTGCGGGCTACAAGCAAGAGGTGAAAAGTCAAAGATTTGCCAGCAACTCAAAGATCAATGAAAAAACTGGAGGTCTTTATTAACAGAATAAAAACCTGGTGACAAAAGATGGCAGCAGTAATGCTGACGCGTTTCAGGTCATACTCGACCCTTAATCATAGCATAACTGTCAAAAACACCAACTCACTTATATACCTAAGTGAATACAAACATACTACTCACCTGTGAAGAAACACGGGCGCGTACAGAAACTCAGGAGTCATGCGCATGCGCACAAAAGTCCACACCACCAACAGATCCACAAAGATCGCGATAACATGGACGTCAGAACTGACGTTACACGAACAGCTGTCAGAGCCACAGCAGAGGGAGGGCGAGAAACACAGAGACCTTAATGCAGGTCGGCAGAAGCCACGCCTAGGAAGGAGTGCCGTTAACTTCCACACATCGAAGCTCTCCCAGTCACGCCCACACCTGCCGGGCAGCAGCAAGTAGGTCTGATGTGTGAGAGAACAGTGTGAACAGCAAAACCCCCCCGACGTC
>JAODAL010082695.1:0-11492 GCA_025379985.1 Phyllomedusa bahiana
GGAACCACGGTGTGTTGCGTCAATTTATACTTAAAACTGCAGGCGTTAGAAAGCTTAGATGCAGACGCAGGGAGATTCATAAAGAAATGGAGACTCTTTATTTCCAAGCAATATAACTCAGGAGAAATCAAATTGGTGATAGAACCTTTTAAGTATTCAGAAAACTATCTAGCGGAACAGCTCAAAGGCACTCTGGGGAATCTAGATCTGGGGTCTAACACGAGGAGTTAAGGGGCACATCCTGGGGGGTTAGTAGGGAGGGGAAGGGAATTTCAACTGTTTTTTTTGAGGTTGGTTTTGTAACTATATAGAAACGCAGACGAGACCAGGCAGGTAACCAGTTTAGATCGGGGAGAAAATATGGAAAATTAAGGAGACAGTTGATGCATGCTCTGTTAGCTAGACCTGATTTCTAACCTGATGCTAATTCTCTGCGATGTAATTCTATGGTCATTGTGAAACTTTTACAATTTGTTTTGACGACTTGTTTTGACTGTCTTCTTGAATAAAATTTTTTTGAAAAAAAAAAAAAAAAGATTTCCTGAAAAGTTATACCTCTTTGGTCACCTGATCTAGTGGGCTCCACACAGAAATACTGAGCTTCTTGTCATCCAGCAGCTGACATAGCACTGTAGGAAGTCCACAGAAAATATAACAAAAGTATATTACAAAAGTGACTGAGTTTGGGCGAAATATTATTTAGGAAAACATTTCCACTGTTTAAAGGGATTGTCTGGGAGTTTAATGATTTCATAGAACACTATAAACAGCATGGAAAAGTAAATTTATTCCAGTACCTTCATGTGTTTCTTTTCTTTTGCCTCCTTATACATTTATCATAAGATCAGTGACACTTCCTGCTTGTAGAGCTCCAGCAGCTTTTTCCTACAAGTCCCAGAATCCATGACAGTTACAATCAAGAGGGTTCCCTGCACCCACTTCCTAATCCTCCTAGCACTGCCAGTCCTGCCCTGAAAACACTTATAATGTGCACCTCATGCCCCTGCATCTCTGCGTCACTTCACTTGCTGGTTGCCTGCAGCAAACTGTTAAAATACAGGGCACCAATCAGTTTGTAACATGATAAAAAAAAATTCTATCCTCATCCCACAATATATGTAGTAATATGTAAAACATATACAAATATATGTATAATTTGGCTTATATATTCCGATGTATTTACTGTACATACCATACAGCAGATACACAGCTATCTCATCATTGTAACTGACTGCTGGGGGGAATGTGGCATCACCCAGCTTTCCTGTACACTGGATAGTCTATCTAGCATCCACGAAAGGTGGGTGATGTCACATCCTCTACAGCAATCAGTTTTTGATCATGGGAAAGCTGTGTGTATGCTATAGGGGATGTGTCATCATCCCTGCACCCAGTGATATCAGAACAACATCTCATGATGCTTTGGTCTGGCACCACTACTATATAAAGAGCAGTAGGCAGACTTTTTCTGACTGCTGCTGGATAATCTCAGAGGTCCTAATGCACAATCAGCCAATCAAACTGTTACGGTCTGGAGGTGGATCCACTGGACCACCGCAGGAGATGGCGTAAGCCCATTACCAGGTGAGTGGAGTCTAAGTGGGACCCGGGTATTCGCAGAGCCAGCCGCAAAAGCGGGATGGTCTTGCTGCGGCGGGGTCCACCAGGTCACTACCACAGGCGGAGCTTGCTGCGGTGGGGCCAAGGGTACGAGGTACTGGAACGGACCAGGCATGATAGTAGTCGGGGACAGGCAGGAGGTCAGGACAGGCGGCTCTGGTTGTAGACGGTGGACGTAGGCAGGAGGTCGAGTACCACACGGATAGACAAGACTTGAACACTTTGGAATGCTTTTCACTTGGAGGAATACAAAAGGATCCAGCGAGGGCCGGCCCAGGAAGGGGCCGGACTAATAGGAGGCAGTGCCCGGCAATGAACCAATTACCGGGACGCACTCCCCCTTTAAATTCAAAATGCAGGCGTGCGCATGCCCTAGGGGCGGAGCTACGCGCCGGGAGACGGAGCCAGACAGAAGCAGGAGCGCGGGGCCGGTTATGTCGAACGCCGGAGGGGCTGAGGACATGAGCCGACCCAAACCCGACGTGCGGGACGGGGCTCCGCTGGGAGCAGGGGCAACGGGCGGCTGTGACCCGGGGGGGGGGGGTGGGGAAAAACCCCCCCCCATGGGGGGGGGTGGGTCGCAGGGGCTTCCGTAACAGTTACCTCCCCTCGTTTGAGCCCTTTCCCCTTGGGCGCCCCTCTCTTACTGGAATAAGAAATCTTGGATGAGGTTGCGGTTCAGGATATTCTCCTCCGGCTCCCCAAGAACTCTCTTCGGGTCGAAACCCCTTCCAGTCCACAGGAGTAACGATTTCCCCTAGTTTCCTCTTACCCTGAAATTCCTTGACCTCGAAAGAATTGGGCATCAGCCACAGAGGGGAGGAACAGTCTTCTGGGAAAAATTATTAGGGACAGGGGTTTCAATTAGGAGACATGAATTGAAATTGGGGATTTTCTCATCGTAGGAGGGAGCCGGAGTTTGTATGAACAGACCGGGTTGATGCGATGATGACCTCCAAAGGGGTCCAGGACGGGGTCCCTGTTTGTAAGGCAGGCATCTTTAGCGGACAAAACGAGTGAGAGCCACACCTTGTCACCTGGAGAGAAGACTGGAGGGGGGATTCTTTCTTCTGTCCGCTTGAGTGTTCATGCGCTCGGAAGCAGCGGAGCATCGTATGGCGGGTTGGACCAGATGACCTTCATTTCTTGGCCAGTGCGTCCGCACCGGACATCTTCTTGGAGGAGGTTGCCAGAGGGAGAGGTGGGCGGGGATGCAGACTTACTCATTTGTAGAAGATGGGTCCCCCGCGGACTCAGACTCAAGAGAGTTATAGGAGTACTCTGCCCTCGGCCGTAAATTGGACCAATCGTCTTGATGTGCCAAGACGGAAATTGGCGAAGGTTACATCCAAGACTTGGTTGACCTCTCCTACTGGGCCGTTCGTCTGCGGGTGGTAGGCGGAAGAGAAAGGTCGAGCTTCACCGAGTTGGTTGCCAGGGCTCGCCAAAACCTGGAGTCGATGTGAACTCCCCGGTCTGAACTCAATCTGTGGGGGTGTCCATGCAGACGAAACCACATGGAGGGAAGAACAGCTCGCATGGCTGGGGCGATGGCAACGCCTGGCAACCTGGACGAAATGCGCCATTTTGGAAAAGCGATCCATAATCACCCAAATAATGGTGTTGCCAGAGGACGGAGGGAGGTCGGATTTGAAGTCCATGGTGGATCGTTGGACCTAGGTTGGGTTGGAATGGGGAGTGGCTTAGTAGGCCTGCCGGCTTGTGACGTGGGTCTTGTTTGCGGGCGACAGGTGTCACAAGACGAAAAACAATGTACTTAACGTCCTTTCCATGTCAGGCCACCAATAGAACCGGGATAATCAGGTGGAAGGTTATTCGAGGCGCCGGGATGACCCACCTACCAATGAGCAATGTCCCATGTTATGTTACGTCTGCGCAGAGCTGGACGCACAATCCTTCCAGGAGGAACCTCCGGAGGTCCACCGGCTGCCGAGTTGAGGACGTTCTGGAGGAATTGTGTTCTGTAGATAGTTCTTCACCCACCACGTTCGGAGGACGGGAGAGGGGGGTCAGCTCTCACATTCTTCTCGGCGGCCTGAAGTGGTTCTGAATATCGAAACGGGGTGAAGAATGAGAGCCACCTGCCTGCCGTGGGTTTAGTTGCTGAGCAGTCTGCGATATGGAGGTTCTTGTGGTCGTGTAGTTCGGATGGAAAATGTGCGCCTCCAGCAGTAACGCCATTCCTCCTGGGCCATTTTTTATGGCTAGTAAGTGCCGGTCGCCAATCGTGTTTTCCTCTGGCCGTTGAGAACGTCTTGGAGTAACCGCACGTTACAGTCTTACCCGTGGGCCCTTTTTGCGGAAGAACTGCTCCGGATCCTACAGATGAGGCATCCACCTCCAGTGTGAAGGGTTTCGTGGATCCGAATGTGCAAGATAGAGGCAGTAGAGAAGGCGGACTTGTTTTAAGCTCTAAGAACGCTCCTCGCCTCGACCGGCCAGATGGTGGATTTTTTATACGGTTGTTTTTTTTTTTTTTGGTGAGGGGCTTTTTACTATCGGGGCCCACCAGGTGGAGGAAGTGGGGGATGAACTGGAGATAGTAGTAGCAGGAACGCCCAAGAATTGCTGGATGCCCGCAGTCCTGTCTGGGCGTGGCCACTGCAACACGGCCAGGTCAGTTTTGTGGGTCCAATCCGTAGGCTTGGTAGAGATGATGTTACCCCAGAACGGGAGGCTAGTCTGATGGAAGAGGGCAATTCCTAGCTTGGGAATACACGGTGGTTCTCCCGGAGAGTCTCTTACTTGACGGACATGGCTGCGGTGGGTCTGAGGTCAGGAGATGTCATCAAGGTAGACAAACACGCGGGTGAGGAGGAGGTCCTAAAGACGTATTCACTAGCTCGATAGATGCGGAGATTGCACAGTCGAGGACGCACCTCCTAGGTAATCAAAGTGCCATCCTGGTGTTTTGAAAGCCGTCTTCCATTCGTCGCCCTTGCGGATTCGGGAGCCATGTTGTAGGCACCTCTCAGGTCAACTTGGAGAAAATCTTGGCGCCCGCAGCGATCAAACAGTTCAGTGATAACGGCAATGGATAATCGGTTCTTTACCGTGATCTTGTTCCAGGCCCCGGTAATCTATGCCAAGGCCCAGGTACGTCCATTCTTCACGGAAAATGAACCCCGCGCAGCGGCAGACAAGAATTTCGGGATGAACCCTTCCGGGATTCTGGGATGTACTTCGGACATGGCTTGGGTCTCAGGAAACCGGACAGTGGGTAGTACTCGGCCCCGAGGAGGAGTGGCACCGGCAGTAAGTCAATCAGGCAATCGTATGGGCGATGCGGAGGAAGACTCTCAGCTTGTCTCTAGAACACATTGGCGTACTCCGATATTCGGGCGCAGCCCGGGCAACGCTCTGAAGGGTTGCGCGAAAGCAGGGAAGCACCGGGCGAGGTGCCACCAAACAACGCCCCTGACATTTGGACCCCAACGAATCACCTCTCCAGTAGACCAAGTCCAGGATAGGAGAGTGGAGCCGCAGCCATGGAGTCCAGGAGGATCGCCGACGAGGAGCGAGGCAGCACGTAGAAGGAGACTTCTTCTTTATGCAGCGCCCCCACATGGAGGGACATGGCTTGGTGACGAACTGGATGGTGTCCTAAGCAGCTCCCCGCTGACGGATGAGATGACAAGCGGTTTCTCCAGGCGTACCACTGGAAGCCGATACTGCTTCACTAGGCTGGTGTATGAAGTTCCCGGCGGAGCCCGAGTCCAGAAACGCGGAACTTGGAACGTGATACCACGTCTCTGAAGACGACTGCACTGGCATCAACAGAGCGTGGAGAGGAGGAGTGTTGCACCTAGGAAATGCCTCTCCCTACAGATCCTAGGTGCGGGAGTTTCCCGCAGGCTTGGACGCTTGGGCAGTTCCTCCGAAAATGCTCTGGGCGGCCACTTTTGAGGCACAAGGTCCTTTGACGACGCTGGGCCTACTCTTGCTCAAGAGGCCGGGCCCGATCAAACAGCATGGGCTCCTCGGTGGGTGGTTGACGACTGGTGTAGCAGGAGCCTCTGAACACCGTGCAGGCGAGGAAAACCGGCGAGGTTGGGCTGACTGATTGCTCAGCCGAAGTATCTTCCTCCGTTCCAAGGACTGCGTATCAATGCGGGTTTGCTAACCAGATCAATCGCTGAGGGAAGACTGGAGGTCTTCTAGCGGCCAACGTCCTTAACTCAGCTAAGAGCCCTTTCTTGAAGGTAGCACACAAGCAGCCTCGGTCCATGACAGTTCAGAGGCAGAGTACGGAATTTTAACCACGTAGTCTCCTACAGAAGACAGGTCCCCTGGCTAAGTTTAGGAGGGCTTCTCAGCGGAGGATGCACGGCTGGATCCTCGAAGACGGTTTGCAGAACACACTGAGTAACAACCATGTAGATCCGCGTCACTGGGTAGTTTCTGTCCCCATAGGGGTGTAGCCCATGCCAAGGGCCTTCTCTCCCGCGAGGAGGCTGACCACGAACGCCACCTTCGCTACGTTCATACAGGAACTGATCAACAATAGCTCCACGTGCATAGAAGCATTGGGCGATGAATCCCCTGCAAGAGTTTCGGGTCTCCGTCGCACTTAGATGGGAGCGACAGGGTGAAGCTTGGTACCCCCAGGACCGCAGGAACCGTAGGGCAGGAAACAACCCCAACCGTCTGGAGCTGGCGAAGGCTGCCTGCTGCTGGACGGTGACGATTTGCCGCAACATGGTAGATATCTGGTAAGTTGCTGTGCCTGTTGACCGAGTTGCTGTGATTGGTGGGCAACAACGGTCGTCCCCATATCCGCCAGGCTGGGTAAACGGCACCTGGCGGGATCCATGGCCGGATCCTACTGTTACGGTCTGGAGTGGATCCACTTGGACCACCGCAGGCGATGGCGTAACCCCCCCCAACCACAACCAGTGAGTGGATGTCTAAGTGGTACCCGGTATTCGCCAGAGCCCGCCGCAAAGCGGGATGGTTTTGCAGCCGCGAATGGTCCACCAGGTCACTATACCACTGGCGGGGGCTTGCCCTGCGGTGGCGGCCGAAGGGTACGAGGTACAGGAACGACAAGGCCGAGGGCTCGTAGTCGGGGACACAGGCAGGAGGTCCAGACAGGGCGGCTCAGGTTCGTAGACGTGGACAGCAGGGAGGTCAGGACAGCGCGGCACTGGTTTCGTAGACGTAAACGTAGGCAGGAGGGTGTCGGTAGACGGTAGACAAGACTGGAACACTTTGGAAAGAGCTTATCAAACCTGGAGAATACAACAAGGATCAGGCGAGGGCCCGGCAGAAGGGGCCGACTAAATAGGAGGCAGTGCCGCAATGAACCAATTACCGCGTACTGCCCTTTAAAATTCAAACCTGCCGGTGCGGCGGCCCGCTCGCCCCTAGGGGCGGAGCTACGTGCCGGGAGACGGAGTCAGACAGAGCAGGAGTGCGGCCGGGTAAGTGAACGCCAAAAGGACTGAGACAAGAGCGGACCCCGAACCCGACGTGCGGGACGGGGCTCCGCTGGGAGCAAGGGCACGGGCGCGCCTGCAACCCGGGACAGTGGTCGCAGGGGCGTCTGTGACACCAGCCCAGCGTGCCAAATATGAGTGTGACAGATTCATCATTTGGTCTGATTTCCATTTCTGTGGTTCCCTAAAGTTTAAAATTCTCATGAACGAGACAGGAGTTGTGGCGATCCTTGGATATAATCTCATAAAGGAGTTATGGAAAACATAAATTGTAGCCAATATTTATTTGATGTATAATTCTTCCAATTGTCCTCTTCCATGTGCTTAGCTATTCCATGTTCTCAGGGCTCTGGTGACAGATTATCTAGCTTATGTATATCCCTCTTTCACCTTTCCTAAACAGCCCCCACTGGAATCAATGACATAATACAGTGACTGCTTCTTGATACATCACACACAATATTTATATACAAAACAATTTAGCAAATCAGAATTAATAATTTTACCCAAGAGGCAAATTTTTCTCACAGTACATAATTCATATAACACAATGAAGTATTAAATGCATAGGTAATGCAGAGTATTCAAAAACACATAAAAAGAGAAAATCTTGTTTTTCCTCTAGAAAAAATAAAATGATATAAAACCTACACCTAATTAGTACAACTGCATATATTTGACCCAAAGCATGAAACTGTCATGTTTTGTGTCCCATGTGGCGAATACTGGGTAAAAAATAATTCCAAAATTGCTGCCTTTGTTAATTTGAGCTCCCAAAAAATGAAATAACAAGTGATCAAAAACATATGTACTACTAAATGTTACTAATAACAATGTTAACCAATCCCATAAAAAACTCTGACACAGCTATGTCAATGAAAAAAAAAAAACAGTACTTATTGAGCAAAAATAGTAAAAAATAGTTCTAACAATTTGGTATCACTTTCATCACACTTACCCACATAATAAAAGTAATATGTAATTATTAACACATGGTGAACACTGTTGAGACTAAATCCAAAAATCGAAATCAGAAAGATTTAAGTATTATTGCTTTCAATTCATTGTATAGTATGTACCTCCCAACAAAAAAAAACACAAAACAAAAACAAGCCCAAACGGGGCTACATTGATTGTAAAATTAGGATGCTATCACAAAATAGTTGTGTCCTGAACGGGTTAATAGTGAAGCAAAACATTTCTGTTAATAAAAAACATATATAGAAAATGTCTATGTTATCATCTCTGTCTTTGCTAATAACAATTACAATAATAATTACAAGCATAATTATTCTAATAATCATCATAAAAGCAGCAACAACAATAGAACGAGCAAAAGTAAAAACATTGATGATGATAACAAAAATAATTGTACAATTTAGTAATTAAGTCAAATTATTGTGTATACAGAATGCTTTTTGTAAAATCAAAATGGCATATGGTTTTCTAAGATCAGATTGCTGTAAAGTTTTTAGAGATATTTTAAAATAGTAGCTCCTAAAACAAATGAATATAATTAACCCCTTAATGCAGAGGCCTATTTTTTTGTCATGTTCATTTTTTCCTCCTCGCCTTTTTTCATATATGAGGGCTTTTATTTTGTGGGATTAGATGTACTTTCTGTTTGCGGGTGTTTTGCTTTTACGCCGTTCAGTCTTTGGTACAAATGATGTGTTATCTGTATTCTATAGGTTGATATGAATCCATCAATACCAAACATGTATGGTTTCTGTTATGTTTTGGTACCGTAAAAAAATTCCAAACATTTTCTATCTTTGAAATCTGTGCGACAGCGCCATTTTTTGTGACCAATAACTTTTTATCACTAACACCTACAGACTTGAGTGAGGATACATTTTTTGCAGGCTGAAGTGTACTTTTTATTGGTACCAAATTGGAATAAATGCAACTTTTTATAATTAAATTTACTCCAATTTTTAGGGGACGTGAAATGACCCAAAAAAACACAATGTTGGCGTATGGAATTTTTTTCTTTGTACGGTGTTCAGCATATGGGATAGATGATGCTTTACTTTAATAGATTGGACTTTTTCGGGCTTGGCGATACCAAATATGTGTAAATTTTATACTGTATTTTTATTTTTTTTTACTTTAACTTCGAGTCCCCCTAGGGTACTTCACCAATAGGGGGCGCAATCGTTTATACAACCTAATGCTCTACTGTCAGCAGTTTTCTCCCTCTTCTTCCTTTGGCACTGTGTTATTGGACATTTCTAGATATTTAGGAGTGTTTTTCTCTCGTGTATCAACTTTGATTAATTTTTTCCCCGTATTATTTCTTTGTGCCCATGTGGGCGATGTAACCTTAAAGAGCACCAATCACCACACAGAAACACAAAAATTTATACTAGATGAAATTATAAGACTTTTTCTCAAATACCTGTCATAAGCAAATGAGATGATTTCCCACAGTATTACAAGGAACCAGGTTTTACTTTCATTTTTCCAGGCAGAGGTCACAGTCTGGTAAGATTTCTTTAGTGGGAGACACCAATTGTGCAGTGGGATCTGAGGACATAGCTACTTGTACAGGGTTAACTTGAGTCTCTCACTGTACATACTGTACACAGCAGCAGGCACAGCACACTGAGGATTTATGTCTGACAAGGTTTACCTGTTGCTTCTAGCCCCCATCTCCTCCATACCACACAGGCATCCATTTTACACTGCTGTTAGTGTAATACCATCCAGCATGAAGATAGCAGCACAGAGCCTCCCACTGTACAGATAGTACAGACTTACAGGCTCCCTCCTGCACAGTTGACTCACTCAGCTCAGAGGTAGGAAGTTTCACAGAGCTTTTGACATAGTGATCCATTATGCTGTCAGGAGCCAACTTGGCCGGACTTTAATCATGGCTTAAAAGGGCAGTGTTTTTTTTTTTAAACAAAAAAAACACAAAAACAAAAAACAACTGAATTACAGGTGAAATACTTTCATATCCCTAATTAAGCATATTTGAGAAAGTTTTTAGATTTTAGTCTTCTATTATTTCATAAGGTTCTCTGGAGGTGATAGGTCCGCTTTAATATTCTGTATATGTGCTGGCTGCAACCTTTAATTGTTTTTACCTTTTGTCTAGTTAAATTTGGTATGTTCATAATAATTTTGTGTTTTTTCTGTTAATCAGCTATATGCTTTTTTCCCTTTGTGTATGTTGTTATATTGACACACATTGGCAAATGTATTTCTTTTCTTGTGCCCACTTATCTATTTATGCAGTGAATATTTCGAACAAAGTGAGTTGCAATCATGGATGTGTTTTTAGTTATAGCAGCTGCTATGGGGCCCAGAGGATGAGGGGCAGCAACTCACATGCAAGAATATTGGATTTTTGTAAGGAATAACAAGTTGGTGGCCTTCTGTTATCTAGCACTACTATGTGGGTTTTCTGAGATATGACGCTATTGTCCATACCTTTAATAATTTCAAGTTGTGAAGCTATCCCAGTTTGCTGTTGTTTTGTGGTAGGGGTGTATTTCATTTTGATATGGTGTCCAATGATTTCTAGTTACACCCCTGGTAACAATTATATGAATAGGATACTGAATAACCATACATATGAGTAAGGTATAAGATAGCCTGTAACATTCCACCGTCCAACTCTACCCCTCCCCCTGATCTCTCTGTCTCAGTCAACGGCTACACTCTCTCACCTGTCCTGCAAGTCCGCTGCCTTGGGGTAATCCTAGACTCTGCTCTATCTTTCAAACCACACATCCAAAACCTCACCTCTGCCTGCCGCCTCCACCTGAAAAGCATCTTTCGCATCCGCTCATTCCTCAACTATGACACCATAGTTTTAGTATGACACGCACATGACTGCCGCCGCTCTTAGAATCGCTTCACTATAAAGTTCCCTGGGCACTTAAGAGGGCAAAACTGACCAAAAAACTGAAGAGGGAATGTAGCCTGATAAAGTCATGGCAGTGACAGCTGGAAAAAAACAAGCTGAGGGCTACGATCCTACCATAGCGTCAAAGAACACAGTAGTAGGTTACCGGAGCCACCACAGATCGCAGCACAGTAAGGGGACGTCACAGCAGGAGTCACCCTGCGAGGCCATAGCACCCGGTGTCATCTACCGGCCATGTGTTGACCACACACTAGTTAATACACTTTCTCCCAGATGACATCTTAAAACGAGTCGGTGGGTTTGTCACACACAACCCCTTGTTGGCATGGCCCGGGAGCAGTTGATGGGCTCTCAACTGTCATCAACCCACCTCTGTCCCGTTCACTTCCCACAGCCAGAGAACTACTATGTGCTGTGGCCTCTGCACCACTATACAGTGAGGACGAACTATTTGAGGACAGCAAAGAGGTGGGGAAGACATTCGCTGCTTCTTGCAGAAGCGGGCAAATAGTGATGAGGAGAGTTGCAATGGGGGT
>JAODAL010082696.1:0-11492 GCA_025379985.1 Phyllomedusa bahiana
CTGGGGGTCTTGTAGGTTTGGGCCATGCGGTGGCCCAGGACAGGTATGTCAATGTCAGTGAAACTAAAATGGTGGTTCAAAGACTCCTTTCCCGGCACTTTTTAATTTGGGGTCAGCCAGGTTTAATGGTCATACTGCGTCCAGGACAGGTATAGTCAATGTCCAGTTCAACTAAAATGGTGGTTCAAAGACTCCTTTTCCTGGCACTTTTTAATTTGTGGGTCAGACAGGTTTAATGGTCATACTGTGGTCCAGGACAGGTATAGTTAATGTCCAGTTGAACTAAAATGGTGGTTGAAAGACTCCTTTTTCCGGCACTTTTTAAATCTGGAGGTCATGCAGGTTTGGGGCTCATGCTGCGTTCCAGGACAGGGATATTCAATGTCAAGTTCAAGTAAAATGATGGTTCAAATCATACTGCCTTCTGGCACTTTTTAATTTGTGGTGATGCAGGTTTAAGGGTCATGCTGTGGTGCAAGACAGGATAGTGAATGGTCTGTGATTTTTTTTCTGTGGCTTTTATAACCTAAGTGTGTTGCCTAAGATGTAGCACATATTCCATTTGATGTTGTGGATTTTAAATTTCCCAGCTTCTCCAGCCCTGTTTGGGTGTAAGAAATTTGAAGGTGTTGTTTGCTCTCCCATAGACTGTAATGGTCATCGATAAATAATCTATCATCGACCATCAAATATCTTGTCGATGATGGTCGACTATCGACCATCAACCGATGTCGATGGCCAACGTAATCTCTCAACACTAATCCTGCATTATCCTTGACATAAATGGGGTCCCTCGGTCTGTCAGTATCTCTTTTGACAGCCCCGTTTTGGAGAATATGTATCATAATTCCCGACAAATGACTTTTGAGGAGACATTTTTTAGTGGCACAGCTTCTGGGTACCTGGTGGCATAATCCAAGACGACCAGAATATACTGGTGTCCCCTAGCCAACTGACCAGGGAACCCACTAAATCCATTGCTATTCTCTCAAAAGGTATCTTCATAATAGGCAATGGTATGAGCGGGCTACAGAAACTGGTAACAGGGGAAGTTACCTGGCACGAGGGACAGGACTGGCAATAATCTCAGATTTCCCAGTAGCACCCTGGCCAGTAAAATCTGGGTAGAATTCTTTGTACTGTCTTATCTGTCCCCCAAACCCATGACCATTGGCCAGATCTATTACCATAAGTCTATACGGTTTGGGAACCAGAAGTTATTCCACCACTTCCTCACAGATTTTGGACACCCGCTACAGCAACTTTCTATTTACCACAAAGTGAGAAAATCTTTCCTCTGTCCCTGACTCTTGGGGTACCCCATCAAGTACTACCACGCTATTGAAAGCACCTTCTAGGGTTTCGTCATGCATTTGAGCCATCCAAAAGTTTCCCCAGGATAGCCCAAGTCTGGGACCGTCTCATCAAGTGTTGACTCATCATCACCGTCCCCTACCATGACTCAGAACGAAAACTCAGGGACCACCTCATGGTCTGTGCTCTTAGGGCTGTCTGGGTTCGCTGAGCGATTCCGTTGTACTGCACTTTCCCACACACCCCAGAACACAGGGCAATCCCAGCCAATTATCCCTTTGTGCAGCAACCCCTGCATGATTCCTACGTGGTGTGATACCATACCCTCATCAGATTTCAAAGGGATTTGGGCCACTAGGTGCACATTGGTATCCCTGTGTATGCACATGACCCCCAAAGTTTTCCCTGGGAGCAACACATGTGGAATACAGGCTGGCAGGAGAGTGACCAAGCTACCTGAGTCCAGGAGTTCCATGATGGGGGTGCCATTCACCCTGATTGGACAGAGTTGAGGTCCCTTCTCAGTGTTCAACACAGCTGTGCATGCCGGATGTGCAAACAGGGATATATGCCACCCTACAGAACAGTCCATGGGTTCCGAGCTGAGGGGGCACGGGGCTGCTAAATGCCACGCACGTGGCATTTCCAGCAAACGATCTCCCTGACGGTGGGTCTGGATGTTGGCTCTGGCATGCTTTTGGCCTTAGAACGGGCTACTCTAGGGAGTTTAGGACCCCTTCTTTGGCTTTCAGAGTCATTCTGGGTACACCAGTATGGAGGGGCCTAGGGTCCTGGATCAGCCATGGAGTTCTCCATGGCCTCATATCTCTCCACAAAGCCTACCAATTCATCCGCCTACTGGCAGTTTCCCTGCGCTACAGGGAAGAGCGTGCACAAAGCGGTCCATCACGACCCTCTCCACCATCTGGGTTGGGGAGCAGACATCCGGCTGCAGCCATTTCTGGACAAGGTGCAGGAGATCAAACATTTGGGACCTTGGGGGCCTGTCCCTTCTGTATCCTCACTGGTGCACCCTCTGAGCCCGGACTGTGACTTTCATGCCCAGGCGGGCGGTATTCCCTGGCATCATGCAACGACAAGTCATAATAAGCCTTCTTAGGCTCGCCTATGAGGAACGGGGCCAGGACCATTGCCCACTGTGGAGTTGGTAGTTTCTCCCGTTTGGCGACCTGCTCAAAAACGGCAATGAAGGCTTCCATGTCATCGTCTGGGGTTATCTTATGCATGGCTTCTCGTACCCTTTTCCGTGCATGCTGTCCGTCCTCCTTGCTGGGGGGAGCTGGGGTCTCCTTCCGCCGGATAAATTCCTCTATTATAGCCATCTGCCTGATGAGGAGCTGCTTGGTCTCCTGCTGCGATCGTAAGGACTCGACAAGGGTTTCTTGCTTTTGGGTGCTGGCCTGCGCCAGGTGCTTTAACAACTCCTCCATTATACCTGTCTTTTATTACAGGATTCTGCCTGCATCTGAGACACCAATTATAGGGATTAGCTCAAACGATAGCAGTCTTTTGGATTGAATCACTGCAATCTTTTTTGGTGTGAACCAGAAAAGCAGGAAAATAAATGACAAGGCTTCCTTCAGCCAAAAACACACAAGCAATCACAGTCTTTGTTATGTGCCACAGTACCATGTTTCTTTTCCCAGGGTTAGGGAACTACATGAAAGTCTTAATTTTCAGGGATTGCAAGGTCCAGCTCTGGCTCTCACATAAACAGTTGCTCCACTGAGCAGTTCAGTCAGATAGGGACCACACCCACTCTCACCTGAGCCTGCTGATCTTATAAAGGCCTGGTAAACCCTGGCCTGGAATGTGGGAGCAGTCATCCCACCCAACTCTTCTGACTGCTCCAGTAAAAACCCGACACGGATAACAGCATTGCAGACATACTAACAATATAAACGTGTCAGTGGCCTACTGCCACTGACACCAGAAATAATGGGTTTTTACCTCACCAACTTCAGGCAGATTGGAGACAGATATCGTCCGTCCATCTCCATCTCAAGGAGGATCAGAAGGAAATTGACAGCATGGGAGTTAAATACAAGTGTCACATTAAAGGGTCTGAATAATTATGACCATGTGATGTTTCAGTTTTTCTTGTTTAATAAATTTGCAAAAATATCTACATTTCTGTTTTTTTACTTTCAAGATAGGGTGCAGAGTGTATATTAATGAGAAAATAAATGAGCTTTTTTGATCTTACTAAATGGCTGCAATGAAGAAAGAGTGAAAAACTTAAAGGGGTCTGAAAACTTTCTGTACACACTGTATTTCACATTGTCAAGAAGTCGTGCTACAGTTTACTGGTCAGTGACATCGGCAAATGGGGCAACAAAGTCGTCAGAGATCCACGCTTGATTAATTTTGAAAAATGTCAAATGATCCTCATTTTCAGGGGAAAGACGGATATGTCTGTACCCTGCCAGCTGTGCTGAATGTGCGTTCCAAGATAAGGCTGGCTGCTGGGCAGGATAAAACTCCTATGGCGTGTCAAGCAAGCTCAGGCCATTCATCCAGTTTGGACACCTAGAAGTTGAATGGGTCCAGACCAAGTCCAAAAACATCGTTGTTGAGCCGCTGTTAGTCATGGATAGTGATGAGCGATTGCATCGACTACCGTCATCAGGTCGATAGTCAATATCGTCAATTATCATGCCAATATCCGACAGTCGATAATAGATTATCGCCGATGACCATTAAAGTCTATGGGAGAGAAACAACACCTTCATTCTTACACACAAACAGGGCTGGAGAAGCTGGAGACAACAAACCTATGTTATAAAAGTCACAGAAAAAAAGTCACAGACCATTCACTATCCTTGTCTTGTATCACAGCATGACACTTAAACCTGCATGACCCACAAATTAAAAAGTGCCAGAAGGCAGTATTATTTGAATCATCATTTTACTTGAACTGGACATTGGTTATCCATGTCCTGGGCCACAGCATGAGCCCCGAACCTGCATGAACCCCGGATTTAAAAAGTGCCGGAAAAAGGAGTCTTTGAACCACCATTTTAGTTGAACTGGACATTAACTATATCTGTCCTGTACCGCAGTAAGACCATTAAACCTGTCTGACCCACAGATTAAAAAGTGCAGAGAAAAGGATTCTTTGAACCACCATTTTAGTTGAACTGGAAATTCACTATACCTGTCCTGGGACACAGCATGAGCCCCAAACCTGCATGACCCCAGATTTATAAAGTGCTGGAAAAAGGAGTCTTCAACCACCATTTTAGTTGACCTGGAAATTGACTATACTTGTCCTGTACCGCAGTTTGACCATTAAACCTGTCTGACCCACAGATTAAAAAGTGTCGTGAAAAGGAGTCTTTGAACCACCATTTTAGTTGAACTGGACATTCACTATACCTGTCCTGAACCGCAGTATGACCATTAAACCTGTCTGACCCACATATTAAAAAGTGCCAGAAAAAGGAGTTTTTCAAACACCATTTTAGTTGAACTGGAAATTCACTATACCTGTCCTGGGCCACAGCATGTGCCCAAACCTGCATGACCCCAGATTTATAAAGTGCTGGAAAAAGGAGTCTTCAACCACCATTATAGTTGACCTGGAAATTGAATATACTTGTCCTGAACCGCAGTTTGACCATTAAACCTGTCTGACCCACAGATTAAAAAGTGTCGGGAAAAGGAGTCTTTGAACCACCATTTTAGTTGAACTGGACATTCACTATACCTGTCCTGTACCACAGTATGACCATTAAACCTGTCTGACCCACAGATTAAAAAGTGATGGAAAAAGGAGTCTTTAAACCACCATTGCAATTAAACTGGACATTGACTATCCATGTCCTGGACTGCAGCATGACACAAAAACCCACACAGGTGCCCTTATGGACCATCAGCAGAAAAATTTTCAATAAGAAATAAACTATATTAAAAACAACTCGTTTTCCATTACTGCTGCTGCTAGAGCTACTTGCCATTCAACTGGTGACATTGTTCCACCGTGACATTAGAATGTGAAGAAAATGAAACAGATGTCCCCAGTAGGTTAACGAAGCCTGTCTGAAAACCCTGCATTCTACTGTCAAGTGGGTTGGAGGAAATTACTGATCAATGCGGGTGAGGCTGTAAACGTGGATCATTTTACTCAATGTGTTGGAGGAAATTGTCTCTGTTCTTGGGGTGGCGAATGTGCTCCATACACCATGTCCTCTGAATAACCTACATCTTTTCAAGTCTTCCTGTACCTCCCTTGTACAATTCAGAGGAATATTTGTATCAGTTTTTTAGTAGTTTAATTCTAGAAAACACATTTTCAAAATAGGATGGAATCCCACCACGTCTTTGTTTCTCTTTTTTTTAATTGTATTAAATGGGTTGTCTCTAGAGATGGGCAAATCGATTCTAACGAAGTGGAATTCGTTTAGAATTTCAGGAAAACTTCGGTTCTGAACGAAGTCGAACTTTGGGGTACTTCGGGTAAACGAAGCGTGCTTTTCATTGATAAATTGGCTGCGAGCACATGGTGTTACATGGGGAAAAGAACTCTGGGAGGAAGAAGGGCATAGCCTGCATGACATGTGCAGAGATTAAGCCAATCAGAGACCCGCGGGATTCTGTGACGTCACCGCACTATATAAGTCCGGGCGCGATGCTGGGAGCTCACACTCCTCTCACTGTACTGATCAGGAAAGGTGCTGCTGCGGCTGATTGTGCTAGCTCTTACTGAAGAACTGATTTTTATACAGAAATTTTTGTGGGGTGTCTCAGCTTCTCTCAGAGACTGCTTCTCTTAATATTCTATTTCTGATTTTTTGGGGTATTGGATCTGAAGTCCAGTGTGCGTCCACTGCAGCTGCATATACATTTTAAGGCTATCTGCTCACAGCACATTCAATATCCAAGGGGGATCTAAGCCTGTTCCTGTTGTATTGATTTAAAGAAACAGCGTTTTTACAATACAAATACCACTTAATTTTTGGCTGCTCAATTATTTTGCGCAATTTACATCCAGGGGTTAATTATGTGTTGTTTTGCTGCCGTGGTGACTCCAAGAAACCGTCTTTTTCACCGCCAAAAAATACATTTTACCTGTAGCATAATTCACAAGCGAAGATTAATTACAATTTTTTCTCTTTTTGTGTAGCGTAAAAAACACGCCATTGTAACACGCTACAAAGCTAGTAGTTTGTGGTTGCTCATTTCTTTTGCGCAATTTACATCCAGGGGTTACTTAAGAATTGTTTTTCTGCTGTGGTGACTAAAATAAACCGTCTTTTTCACCGCCAGAAAATAAATTTTTCCTGTAGCATAATTCACAACCGAAGGTTAATTGCAATTTTTTCTCTTGTTGTGTAGCGTAAAAAGCACGCCATTGTAACACGCTACAAAGCTAGTAATTTGTGGCTGCTCAATTGTTTGGCGCAAATTTACATCCAGGGGTTAATTAAGCGTTTGTTTTATGTGGGGGTGACTAAAAAAAAAACCTTCTTTTTCACGGCAAAAAATACATTTTTACCTGTACATAATTCACAAGCGAAAGGGTTTTTTAAATTTTTCCTTTTTGTGTAGCGTAAAAAAACACCCCATTGTAACACGCTACCCAAAACCCAGTAGTTTGGGGGCTGCCCCAAAGGGTTGGGGCAATTTTTCATCCAGGGGGTTTTTTTAAACGTTTTTTTTTGCTGTTTGGGGACTCCAGGAAACCTTTCCCTTTTTTACCCCCAAAAAAATTTTTCCCCCCCTTTTTTTTTTCCCCCTTTTTTGCATAATTCACAAACGAAGGTTAATTAAAAGTTTTTTTTTTGTTGTGTAGCGAAAAAAAAGCCAAAATTTTAAAAACGGCCCAAAAGTAGTATTTTATTTAAATCAATTGTTTTGGGGCAAAAATTTTTACCCAGGGTTTTAAATTTAACGTTTGTTTTTCCGCTTTTGGTGACCCAAGAAAACCGTCTTTTTCACCTCCAAAAAAAACATTTTTTTCCCCGTAGCATAATTCCAAGCGAAGGTTTAATTTAAAATTTTTTTTTTTTTCTTTTACGTGTAAAAACCCCCCCTCCAATTTTAAAATCGCCCCCCAAAAAACCCCAATAAAATCGGGGCCTAAAAATTTTTCCCCCCAATTTAACCCCTCCAAAAAACTAAAATACTGAGGTAAAATCCATAAAAGGAAACCTTTCCCCACCCGCCCAGGGAAGAAATTCTGTAGCATAAATTCATTCCAAGGTTAATTAAGGTTTTTTGGGGTTTTTTCATTCAGTAAAATACACAAGTTTTTAAAAAGGGACTACAATTTAAAATTTTCCTGGCCATTTTTGGGGGCGGGAATTTATATACCGGGGTTTCCCAAGGGTTTTTTACTGGGGTTTTTAAAAATTTTAGCAAATACAGGGGGGTATTAATAAAAATTCCCCCCCCAAACCCCCCCTTGACTTTTTAAAAAAGGTTTCAGACCCCCCCAAGGTGGACCCCACCGCGAGTCAGTTTTCCCCCCCAAAAACATTTCCCCCAAGCAGGCCTTAGGCCCCCGACGGGAAAAGACCCAGATAGGGCCCCCCTTTGAGGCCACAATCTTTCCCCCCTGTTTCGAGCGGCCCCCCCCGGAAAAAAAACCAAGGGTTCCTGTTGAAATTTTGGTACCTTCCCCCAGATGACAACTGACCAAACCCCCCAGGGGTCTTTTGGGGGCCCTCCGACACAAAACCTTAAAAATTTGGGATTGGGCCCGGGAGGGGTCACGGCCCCCCACCTTTTCCCCTTTAAATCCCCGGCCCCCTTTTCCCCCTTTTCCCGGGTTTTTCCTTTAGGGGGCCACTTAAAAGCATTATACCCCAAAAATTTTTGGGGAGCAGGCCCCACCCTTGGGAACCCGGAAAAGGGCCCCAAATCCCCGGGTTCCCTTTCGTAGGCGGGAAAGATAGGTTTGGAAAGTTTTTAAAATGGGAGGGTTCATGTTGGGAAAGGGGGGCATTTTTTTCTCCCCTTTTAACGGGGAATAGGCCCCGCAGGACATATTCAAATTTTGGTTTTTATTGGGTTTTTTGCCAACCGCCCTTTGGGGGCGGGGAAGGGAAAGGGCTTTAATCCCAAAGAGGAAGAGGGGGTTTACTTTCGGGGTCAGGACAGGGGGCCCCCAGCAAGTGGGGTTGTGTTGGGCCCGGTTGTCCCAGGGGACAGAAGGGGTGGGTTTTGGGGGGGCCCCAAACGGGCCCGGGTTTTGAAAACCCGGGGCCGGGATAAGAAAGTGGGGGCCCAGGGCCCCCGCTTCCCGGAAACGGGGGCCGGCGGCATATCACTCAGGGGGGGGAGCGTGGGGGTTAAAAATCCCCGAAACTTCGGCGTTGGGGGTTGTTTTTGTAAGGACCCCGGAGGGTGCCTAAAGTGGGTTTATTTAAACTGTGGCAAAAGGTGAAAGGGGCAAGGCGAGCAAACAATTTTCACCCTTTGGGCCCCGGGGGGGTTCAACTCATGCACGTCCACCAATTTTCCCGGTTTGGCCCGTGGGAAACGTGGCCCCAGATGTGGTGGGGCCATCCCTGGGCCCCCCCAGGGAAGGGGAGCAAGGGCCAGTGGCCCAAATTTGGGGCCCTTTCAAACCATTTAAAAGGGCCCCCCACCCCTTTTGCAGAAGGGAAGGGTGTTTTCGGGGTTTTTCATCATTTTCCTGGGCCAGATGTTTCCCTGTCCTCGCTACCCAAAAGGCGCCAGCCCGTCATTCAGGGGAGGGGCGATTGGCCCAAAGGGAAAAACCCTAAGGGGTTTTTTCGTCCAACCCCGCCTTAGGGGTTTCAGCTGTACCGGGGGGGGCTTCCGTTCCCAAGGTTTTTTGGTACTTTCAGTCCCCTTTCCCTTTTCCAAAAGGTGGGGGCTCTTTTCACCATTTCAAAAAAACTGTGCCGGGGCCCAGGGGAAGTTATTAAGGTTTTAGTAATTTTTCCTTTTTCCCAAAAAGGGGAGAAACCTGGGGGATTTCCCCCAAAAAATTTTAATTTGGAAATTTTTCCCATCCTTTACTAAATTTCCTTCCTTTTTTCAAGGTTGCCGGGGACCTGCAGGGGGGGGGACTTTTTGGGCTTTAAAATCGGGGCAAGGGGGCCAGTAAAATTTCCTTTAACCGGCCCCCCCGGGTTGTGAAAGGCCCCCTTCCCTTCCCCTTGGGGTTTTCACAACCCCCTTTGGAACCCAAGCGCCCGGGGTTTTCCCCACTTGTCCAAAAATTGGGGGGTCCCTTTGGGGGGCCAATGGGCCGGCCCCCCTCCTCCTCCCACCACAAAACAGCATCCAGCCCTCCGCAAGTACTTTTCTTTCCCTCAAAAACCAACCTGTGAAAGGGCACAGGGGTTTTTCACGGAGTTTGAAACCCTGGTTGCCTTTTGGCCCAAAATAAAAATTACAAAGGGGAGGGAAACTTTTCCCCCCGCGTCCTTTCATCAAAAAGCGATGTGTGGCTTTTTTCCGGGGGGCCCAAATGGCAAATCGGAAACCAAGGGGACGGAAAAATGGGAAAGGAAAAAGGGGTCCGAGCGCAAACCCAGGAGGGGGTGGGCCATGGCCCCCAGGGATGGGGGCATGTTTTTTAATCGGTTGTGAAAAGTTTTCCCGGGAAATCCCTTCCAAGAAACTTTAGAAGATTCTTAAAATTTTTCCAGGAAAAAATGTGCGCCACTATTTTTCCAATTTTGCCCAAAACCAGGGAAAAACCCCCCTCAGTTGCAGCGGCAGAAACCAAAGGCCTTTTTCCCCCAACACAACTCGATATTTTTATTGTTTCCAAACCCCGTTTGGGAATTTTTAAGCCCGCACAAGTTGGGGCCCGGAATGGGAAAGTTGAAAAGGGGCCCTTAAACCCATTTTTTTGATTATCAAGGTGGACCCCCAATACCCCCCTTGTGTAACCTTTTGAAAGTCAGCCCGTTGGGGAGCCTTAAACGTGACCCCGCCGTTTGGTTTTAGGGGGCCCTTTCGAGGGGGGCCCGTTTTTGTCAGGCGCCATTCCAAAGGGAAGGAAAATTTCGGGCCACTTTCTTTATTTTTCCTTTTTAAAAAGGCGAAAAACTTTGGGCAGGGGCTGGAGACGTGGGGACTACATCTCCCCGGCCACGGGTCCTTGGGGGCTGAAATGGAGGGGGGAGGGGAAACATTGGTTGCAGAAGCATTGTATTTGGGGAAAATGATTTTATTTTTTCCCAGGGTTTACAGGAAGAGGAGGGGCTGGGCAGCTTGAGGAAAGGGAGGAAAGGTTTTTAGGAAGATAGGCAGATGACCCGCAAGCCCCCCACGCAGTCCTTGTGCAGGGGTTTGGGCCCCCAGGGTGCTGATTTGCCTGGTTAGTGACGCCGAATAGTCAGCATCCCGGGATGGGAAACCTTTGGTTTCCCCCCCTATTGGGCCCCCGCACTGGTCCAAAATGGGAGCCTTTTTTTTTCCCCGCTATTGAGTTGGGGGGCCCAAAAATCAAATACAAAAGGGAAAATTCACCGTATCAGTTTCCGTGCTAATGTTCCCGGGATTTGTCCCTACTCTGACAGGTCTGACCCGGGGGGTTTTTCGCGCCACAACTAAATGCCGCCCCGGGTGCTAGGGGAAGGTGGGGGGTGAAGCATTCCCCACTCCATCAGCGAACCCAGGGGTTTGGGGTTTACGGGTTCCCGCTTCCGTTTACCCGGCCCAGTGAGGAGGGCAGGGCCCCCAGCAGCAGCAGCAGGGACCGGGGCAGTCCCGAATTCCAACAGATGGTTGGGCCCACTTTGGGGCGCACCGCCACCCCCGTTAAAAGATCCCCTGGGTACTTTGGGGAGGCCAAACTGGATGTTTGGCCGGAAAATTTTTCCGGGGTTTGCATGGAGAAGCTTCCCCCCCGGCCAGTATGTGGCATCGAGCGTTTTACCCCCAAGGGAAACCCCCTTGTCCCCGGGGAAATGTGGAACGAAATGGAAAACCCTTTTTTCAAGATAAAACCGGGGCCCGGGAAATCACCAGGGGTTTCCACACACCAATGCCCTTTGGCCCTCAGACACAAACCGGAGCCTCATCCAATGTGAGGAAAAGAGGCTGGGGTTTAAACACCTCCTCAGGGCCCCTATTTTGATTCCGCCACCCCGACTAAGCCCACACTTTTGCTGCCAGTTTCTCCATCTTTCCAAACCAAATATCTTTACCAGGCTGGTAAATTGGCCACC
>JAODAL010082697.1:0-11492 GCA_025379985.1 Phyllomedusa bahiana
GCTGAGGTGTGGGTCCCCATTGGCTGCAAAATCACATGACTATGTTATATATATTTCACTTATTTGCCTTGTAACGCCATTTTCAGCTCACTCTTTGAACAGTACAGACTGCTCTTAGTTAGTTAGATAGTATTTTCCTCTACCTAGACAGAAAGAGTTAGGGAATTTTGTATTGCTGGCTGCATCTTTCCCACAGCCAGAAGCTGTTATTTGGTGATATGTACAGGCTCACATGACGCCTAACTTATAACATGGATATTTTATTATACAGATGCTTGATTTGTTATAACATTACATCCAATGCCCAAAACCCTCAGTTTTGCGATGTTTGGGGGTGAAATCATTTTATAACACACCATCCCCAAATTTCTGCTATACAAAGAAATATATTCTAAATAGTGGTTGGTTGGTGAAAATTATTCGGAGTAAAAGAAAGTTCATTTTGGCAGCTTTGGGGGTTCAGTAATTGTATGACACGCCGTCTCCAAATTCTACATTGTTCAAAGTGATTTTTGGGGGCCCCCACAGATCATGGCCCCATAGCACTGCCTACCGGGCTAACAACTCTAAAAGCAACGCCCTGCTTGCAAGCTGTCCCCATCTTTTCAGTTAGCCATTGAAAGGAATGAAGTATTTTAACCTCTCAGTTTTTTTCTGTCACTCTTAGAGCCAAATTTTCTTCACTAACGTCTTCCACATATCCAGTGTACTGTTATGGATGGTAATTACAGCTTCTCCTCACCTGTATAGGTTTAAAAATTAACCAGAACATCTTCTCCCATTGACTTTGATGGGTTCGAGGTCGAGTTCTAGTTTGACTCGAACCTCGAACCGAACACTACTACTGTTCTAAGTTCTATTCAAACTAGAACATTTTACCCAGACCCTGGTCTGGCTGTTCTTCTGCGAGTCCTACATACAGGTGCAGTGTAGAGCCAATACCTCAAGTCTGGGTCAGGCTTCACCTTTACCCTAGTCTGACTGTTCTTCTGCAGGTCATACATACAGGACAGTGTAACCCAAATACCACAAGTCTGGCACAGGCACCACCTTTACTCTGGTCTGGCTGTTCTTCTGCAGGTCATACCTACAGGGCAGTGTAGAGCCAATACCACAAGTCTGGCTCAGGCACCACCTTTACCTTGGTCTGGCTGTTCTTCTACAGGTCATACATAGAGGGCAGTGTAGAGCCAATACCACAAATCTGTCTCAGGCACCCCCTTTACCCTGGTCTGGTTGTTCTTCTGTAGGTCATATATATAGGCTCAGTGTAGAGCCAATACCACAAATCTGGCTCAAGGACCACCTTTACCCTGATCTGGCTGTTCATCTGCAGGTCATACATACAGGACAGTGTAGAGCCAATACCAGAAGTCTGACTCAGGCACCACCTTTACCCTGGTCTGGCTGTTCTTCTGCAGGTCATACATACAGGGCAAAAGTTTGGCTCAGACTCCACCTTTACCCTGGTCTGCCCGTTCTAACTATTCTGCACCTAGGTTTGGTGTCAAAGAATCATAAATGTGTCTAATCCTATGAATGTGTTGCGATGCCCTAGAACACCCCAATATTTGGCACATTAAAAAGTGTATTTGGCGCATTACAAAGGGATTTATCACACAAAGTTTGGAGTGCACCTGTTCATACATTCTTTTTGTCTCAAATTACACCAGAAAATTGCTGCCATTTGAAATTAAGACCATATAGCTTCAAATCTTGGTACAAAGCAGCAGGAGTCATTTTACTATGCGTGAACTTCACATCACCAAGACCAGGTTTTCCCACACTGAATTTTCCTCCCACAAAATATGTCAGTTTGGGAAACCGGTAAAGTCCTCAATCCCGTCACTGAAGAAAATCCACGGCACTCCAATGTTGCATATATGAAGTAATTATAACAACATTTTATTTCCACAAATTCTGATCAGTAAATATTGTCAGTTTATTCTTAAAGAAGCCAAAAATTTTTGGGAAACAATAATCTTCCAAAGAGTTAACTTGACTGTAGGTATCAACTGATCTCAAACACAATGGTAGGAGGCATCACAAGGCCTTTATGAGTCACTATGAAGTACAGCCAAGATTTCAACCTATAAATTCAAAATACACATGATATCTCACATAAGGAGGATATATTGATCATACAACTTCAGGTGGTGCAGTTATGATGAGATCCTTCATCTTCTCTCTCACTATCCTTTGTGCCGTCTCATGGACAGGTACGTTTATTATACAGTATCTGCTGTGATAGGTAGACTATTTCTGAAGACTTATCCGTGTAGATATATGGGAGATGGCCACACACTACTCTTTATGGATGTCCTATCCACGGACAGACACTAACAAGATGGACAACTGATAATGTTAGAAAAACTGGCTAACTGTGTAATCTGTCCACAATGGTCTCCTATCCATAGAGAAGGAGTGTGAAGTTGTAATTCAGCATTTCCAATCATTTAGTTCTGAAGAGAGACAATTCGCCATCAGAGTGATGGGTAGTGGCTTACTCTCATCTTTCCATTCAAAACACGTGCACGTTTGGTCAAACATCCATGTACACTATAGATTAATTTTCACTGAAAGTCCAGAATGTAGCGTAGAGTATGTGGTGTAGTTTAAGGAAACATCTTCTCCGGCCCATACATTATGCTGACCTATGCGCTGTCCTGAATATGGAGCCTGTTCTCTTTGGATGGGCTATTTTGTCCTGAAGCTGCTTTTTCAGAAGAGGACAATCCTTCTGGATATTCTTTGCTCTGTTTTTTTAACTACATAATACTTTACTTCATAATACAATGCATGTTCTGTCTCCAAGGCCGTGCTCTTCGGTGTCTTGAATGTCTGAAAAAGAACAGTGACACATGTGATGGGGTCTCGGTGGAGTGTTCAAACTCTACGTCATGTATGGTGGCCTCTGAGTTCTATCACTTAAGTAAGTATAACTAGCATACAGTCCATCATAGACAACAACAAACATTGCTGCTTTCTTGCTATAGCTCATACTTATAAAAGGTGTCTGTATTCTAACTCAGAATAATTGCAAAATTTTAGGATATGATACATGGATCCAGCTCATGGGACTTTCATGGTCACAAATGTGATAAATGGAGGGTGGAGGGGTTTGTGGTGCATTTATGCCATGTGTGCCTTGGATATTAGTCCTTTTTGTCCTGTCTCTGCTAAGATTTGATCAATTACATAGTCAATATGTTTAAAAAAAAAAAAAAAAAAATTGTCATCAAGCTCAACCAGAGTGGGGAAAGATGTGGATGAAGGGAGGAGTAGAGGGAATTTTAGAGCTTTGTTTCCTCCACTGACTGAGACGTTGGAACCCATAAGGCAAGAACAAATCTGCCCTAAAGGAATATTTAATTCATGGTCCCAAAATTGTCCATCAGACCAGATCTTCAGTCTAATAAAAATTCTATACGGCTACATAAGTGTTAATATTTTTTTGTTTTAAGCAGTTTTCTAAGCCTTTCTTGAAGCCCTCACCTATTCCTGGTATAACCAGCTCCTGTGGCAAATATTCAACAAATTCATGATTTATGGTAACAAAGGCTTTTCTTCTCTGGAGATTAAATCCTTTTATCTCCAGATGAAGGGAGAGCCCCTTTATCTACTGGGCGGGTTTTACATAAAATAGGTTTTCCCCATACTTTTTGTAGAAACCATTTATATATTTATATAAATGAATCCTGACTCCCCAGAGCCGTCCTTTAGATGCTCTATTTCCCTTATTAGTTTTGTTGCTCATCTTTGCACTTTCTCCAGATCCATTCCATCCATTCTATAAACTGGAGCCCAGAACTGACCACACCAATGGTTTAAATAGCAATAGTAAAATTATGTCCTTTTCCCGCAAGTCGAAGCCTCTTCTCATATTCACCACTGTCCTGCAGGGCATAAAAAACTCAGACCGATAGCAAGGAGCTTTCAGTTGGAGCAAATGTGTTAAGTTTTTGGGGAAGCATTTTATAACAGTAGACACAGCACAAATGTCTTTGGCTTTAGTTTAAGATATTGAGTGAAGTCAGAAAAGAACTGAAGGATCCCTCATTGAAGTAATCCTCTGACAGGTCTATTTGATTTGGGGTGGAATTCTCTTGCAGAATTCAGTAACATAATGAAGTTCTAGTTTGATATTTGCTATGGGGTCCCCTTTGTTCTCTGTACACCACTATTAGAGGACAAGGGCCATTGGCCATGCCACCTGCCAAAGCTCTAGATCCTCCCCATGCAGGACAGAATTTATTATACCAATAGAAATGTTCTCTTTTCTTTGTTTTTATCCAATATCTTCTTCAACCTAACGATCACAAACTTTTTACCTCACCCTAGAGGATACCATATATCACTCCATTAAAAAGGGCTGCAATCCCGGATTCCCTTGCAATGCGGTGGCCTATATGTCAGATTTCGGTAAAAAAAATATAAGAATCAATGTGCAATGCTGTACCGGAGATAACTGCAACACGGGCGGCTACTACAGTAAGTGCATTATATCTGACTTTACTTACCCAGGTAGCAAATATGAATTTGCCCTTCAACTGTTCACATTGTGATAAATCTTCTGCTTATGGAAATGTGACCTGAAGTCTTATTTGACACCATAAATATCACAGTGAGATATATTATGTTGTGCCCAGTTATGAACTCAGCTCTGCTGCATCTGGCAAACTTCATTCTGCATAATGTTATTTTGTGAATTACAATATATTATACATGATAATGCAAACAAAAACCAGTTCTAGAGTTATAAACGTTGTTTTTACTGATTCTTATTTTAATATGAGAGTCGAAGAACTGGTAGGATTCTTTCAAAACACTCCCTTTTTGGACTTTGAAAGATATAAAATGATCCCCTTTGGTTGCTTAAAGGGGTTTGCTTAAAGGCTTATTGCCAGGATCAAAGTCTGATAAGAGCAGGTCGCACGTCCTCGACCCGCACCTATCTCAGGAGTGAGCCCATGGGAGCCAGTCTTGCTTGCTCCCAACTCTCCCTTCTATTCTACGGGAGTTCCCAGTACAGGGGAGCGCTGTGTTCTCTCTATTCTGTTCTATAGGAATTCCCAGTACAGGGGAGTGCTGTGTTCTCCGTTCTGTTCTATGGGAGTTCCCAGTACAGGGAGCACTGTGTTCTCTCCATTCTGTTCTATGGGAGTTCCCAGTACAGAAAGAGCTCTGTGTTCCCCATTCTGTTCTATGGAAGTTCCCAGTACAGGGAGCACTGTGTTCTCCATTCTATTCTATGAGAGTTCCCATTACAGGAGAGCGCTGTGTTCTCCATTCTATTCTATGGGAGTTCCCATTACAGGAGAGCACTGTGTTCTCCATTCTGTTCTATGGGAGTTTCCATTACAGGTGAGCGCTGTGTTCTCCATTCTTTTCTATGGGAGTTCCCAGTACAGGCGAGCACTGCGTTCTCTCCACTCTGTTCTATGGGAGTTCCCAGTAGAGGAGAGCACTGTGTTCTCCATTCTATTCTATGGGAGTTCCCAGTACAGAAAGAGCTCTGTGTTCCCCATTCTGTTCTATGGTAGTTCCCAGTACAGGGAGCACTGTGTTCTCTCCATTCTGTTCTATGGGAGTTCCCAGTACAGAAAGAGCTCTGTGTTCCCCATTCTGTTTTCTATGGTAGTTCCCAGTACAGGAGCATGTGTTCTCCATACTATTCTATGACATTTCCCATTACAGGAGAGCGCTGTGTTCTCCATTCTATTCTATGGGAGTTCCCATTACAGGAGAGCACTGTGTTCTCCATTCTGTTCTATGGGAGTTTCCATTACAGGGGAGCGCTGTGTTCTCCATTCTGTTCTATGGGAGTTTCCAGTACAGGGGAGCACTGCGTTCTCTCCACTCTGTTCTATGGGAGTTCCCAGTAGAGGAGAGCGCTGTGTTCTCCTTTCTATTCTATGGGAGTTCCCAGTACAGGGGAGATCTGTGTTCTCCATTATATTCTATGGGAGTTCCCAGTACAGGGGAGCGCTGTGTTCTCAGTTCTCTTCTATAGGAGTTCCCAGTCCAGGGGAGCGCTGTGTTCTCGCGACTGTTCTATAGGAGATACCAGTAAAGGGGAGAGCTGTGTTCTCTTCATTCTGTTCTATGGGAGTGCTCAGTTCAAGGAGCGCTGTGTTCTCCATTCTGTTCTATGGGAGTTCCCAGTACAGGGGAGCACTGTCTTCTCTCCATTCTGTTCTATGGGAGTTCCCAGTACAGGGGAGCACTGTGTTCTCTTCATTCTGTTCTATGGGAGTTCCCAGTACAGGAGAGTGCTTTGTTCTCTCCATTCTGTTCTATGGGAGTTCCCAGTACAGGGGAGCACTGTCTTCTCTCCATTCTGTTCTATGGGAGTTCCCAGTACAGGGGAGCGCTGTGTTCTCTTCATTCTGTTCTATGGGAGGGCTCAGTTCACGGCGCTGTGTGTTCTCCATTCTGTTCTATGGGAGTTCCCAGTACAGGGGAGCACTGTCTTCTCTCCATTCTGTTCTATGGGAGTTCCCAGTACAGGGGAGCGCTGTGCTTTCCACTCTGTTCTATGGGAGATCTCAGTACAGGAGAGGGCTGTATTCTCCATTGTGGCCTATAGGAGTTCCCCGTATAGGGGAGCACTGTGTTCTCCATTCTGTTCTATGGAAGTTCCCAGTACATGGGAGCGCTATGCTTTCCACTCTGTTCTTTGGCAGTTCTCAGTACAGGGGAGCGCTGTGTTTTCCATTGTGGCCTATAAAAGTTCCCAGTACAGCGGAGCACTGTGATCTCCATTCTGTTCCATGGGAGTTTCCAGTACAGGGGAGCGCTGTGTTCTCCATTCTGTTCTATGGGAGTTCCCAGTACAGGGGAGCACTGTGTTCTCCAATCTGTTCTATGGGAGTTCCCAGTACAGGGGAGCAGTGTGTTCTCCATTCTGTTCTATTGGATTTCCCAGTGCTGTGGAGCACTGTGTTCTCTATTCTGTTCTATGGGAGTTCCCAGTACAAGAAATTCGGCCTTATTCAGAATTCCTGCAGAACAGAATGAAGAGTCGTGCACAAGTATGAGTGGATCTCCATTCTGAGCAAAGACTTTTCAGAGGCTCATTTCTGCAATAGAGGTTGGACCTGCGCCTTTCAGAAATCATGACATATCCTAGAAACATACCAACAAAGTCTATGGTGGAAACAGCCCTTTAAGATGCAGAGTCAGCAAATTTAAAGCTTACGTTGTTTGACATTTATATTTATCCTATGAGTAACTGAAAAACAGTTTCTGGAAATAATAATCCATCAGTAAGATGCTGTAGAAGGATCTGTAATTCTAGTTATATGTTTATATTTAGTATTTGTATACTTCAATAGTACATGATAGTGCTATAAGTGCATTGTACAATTGATCTACTTATTGCTCACAACCTAATACTCCGTATAACTCATGTTATTAACAAATGGACAACAAATACCATTTATTATTTAAAGGAAAACTGTCACATAGGTTATGCCCCCCTTGCTGAGGACAGCACAAGCTAGTGTCAGACATGCTGTTTCCTTATTTCTTAAGATGCAGCAGTTTCAAAGCATTTACTGCTCAAATCTAACAGTTTACAGCCTGTTCTGCCAGAGAAGGGTCTACTTAATTCATGAGCAGGTGTTAGCTCCGCCCACCCACAGCTAGTCCTGTCCACTCATAGCTGATTCAACCTTTTACTTTGAATAGGTAGCAACCTGTGAATAAACAGCAGTTGGGCGGGGCCTAGTGTGGGTGGGAGGGGCTAACACCTGCTCATGAATTAAGTGGACCCTTCTCTGGCAGAACAGGCTGCAAACTGCCAGATCTGAGCAGTAAATGCTTGTTAAAATCCTGCACCTTAAGGGATAACGGACACAGAGCTGGAAACAGCATGTCTGACACTAGCTTGTGCTGTCCTCAGCAAGGGGGGCATAATCTATGTGACAGGTTTCCTTTAAATAATGAATGGTATTTGTTGTCCATTTGTTAATAACATGAGTTATATGGGGTATTCAGATGTGAGTGATAAGTAAATCAAATGTACAATGACTCTTTTGTGGCAGAAGAGGCTGAAAACTGCCAGATTTGAGCAGTAAAACTTCTGAGACTTCTGCATCTTAAAGATAAAGGGACAAAGCACTGGAAACAGCATGTCTGACACTACAAGGGTGACATAACCTATGTGACAGGTTCCTTTTAATCAGACTATTTAGATGCTCATTTTTCAATGCATATCAGGAATACAATTATTAATGATCTGGACAATTGAGCAGTTCTGTTACTTAGGATACAAATTATATCATTATAACATCAGTCAGCAGTAGCCTTTTGGTGTTTTACATGTAGTAAAATAGTCTCCAAAACAATGGGAATCTCACAAGAGAACAGAGAGTGACTTTTTATCACTATATTTACTATTTTGACATAGGCAAAATCAAACTCTATCAGTTATCTAGCTATAAAACACTAAAACGTAACTTTTATTACGTATAACACTAAACCTCTATACACATTATTGAAAACCTGATTTCTAACCTCTCAATATCTCCCTTTCTACTCCTGAAGGAATAGCTCCTTTTCTATTATAAAGTCTGGTAGGACATCACCTATTAACAGGAGAACCTTATATATACAGTAATTTACTAACTCCAGTAGGGGATCACAAGCATCCTACTTGGGAAGTCATCCCTAATCTAATGGACATAAAACATATAAGGTTTCCTTGTGATACCCTCTGCAGCAGGTAACACTTGTAGACAGAGGTGAGAAATCACAATTTAAAACTAACTTGGCTTCATCAGGGGTTAGAGGTCCGGTCCCATGTGGTCTAAGCTTATTTCCTTTTATATCATGTTAGGTACACATCCTATTCAGGTGCTAATCAATGAGCACTCAGAGAATCCACAAAACCACTCCCCCATCCACTCTCCTGCACGCATACTGATACTATGTGCTGCTGCTGCCATCATGCTCCCATAAACATCATTCCTCAGACAAGTTCACCATCACCATAGCGGGCTTGCGCCCTATCTTACCATACTGCCCGCATACTGTATCAATGGACATTTCTGCCCTGACTGTGATGGACGTCCGTCCCATTTCTCTCATATTATTGCCTCTGCGTGGCTCACCTAGAACGGATTAAGCAGAATAGTTGTTACATTCCACAGCACACTACCAGCTTTATCACCGCCCATGAACCCCTTCTCCTCCATGTCTAATTTGCATATTCATTGGGAATACATACTCCACTGTACTGTAGACTATTGTCTTAGTCTTTTGCCATAAACCACTTCTACTTTATACTTTCTACTTTTATCTAATATACATAATCATTTTAATAAAGCTGCAGGCTTATCAAATACATAATCCATTGTACTGTACACAATTGTCTCAATCTTTTCCCATAAACCACTTCTATTTTATATGTAATATACATATTCATTTTAATAAAGCTGCAGACCCTATGATTAGCCTGCCGTCCGAGGCCACGGTTTCTATTTGGCAGATTGGGATGTGTGTATATTGTTTCTGTGCATGAAGAGGTTGTTAGCAACTGAATCATATAGTGTATACACTTATGTTGCTGTGATGAGACGCAGTTCGGGAGTAGATTACCATTTATTCATGTATACATCTATTTATGTATAGATTTATTGTTTCTACTCACTGCGTAGATTTTGTGCTAGCTTCAAATACAATATATGCAATACAGAAGTACGCAAATACATTGGAATGTGAGTATACTGACATTTTTGCATGCTCCCATTGTAACGTAATGAATTAGGTGGCTAGCTGTGACCTGTAAGAAAGAATCTTTAATGGGGAAGGTGGGAGGTGAAGTTGCAGGAGGGGGGGCAGGCTAACCATAGGGCCTGCAGCTTTATTAAAATGAATATGTATATTACATATAAAATAGAAGTGGTTTATTGGAAGAGATTGAGACAATAGTGTACAGTACAACGGAGTTTGTATTTGATAAATCCTGCAGCTTTATTAAAATGAATATGTGTATAACATATAAAGTAGAAGTGGTTTATGGCAAAAGACTAAGACAATAGTGTACAGTTCACTGGAGTATGTATTCCCAATTAATATGTATATTAGACATGGAGGAGAAGGGGTTCATGGAAGGTGATAAAGCTGGTAGTGTGCTGTGGAATGTAACACCTATTCTGCTTAGTCCGTTCTAGGTGAGCCACGCAGAGGCAATAATACAAGAGAAATAGGATGGAAGTCCATCTCAGTCAGGGCAGAAATGTCCATTAATACAGTATGCGGGCAGTATGGTAAGATAGGGCGCAATGCAAATGAAAACATATGCGCAGTCCCTTATAGTAACTTATTCTTTTATATATAGCTTAGTTTCTTTCAACATGCCCCGCAATCTGGGCCTTAATGTCACATTTAAATAGTGCAAAACATTATAAAACCTGTGATACGAACGACATTTATCAAGGTAAATGGGCCATAGCTCAAATCAAATGTATGTCCATACTGACGGTATCTCGCAAAGCAGAAACATGACTTGTTTAGATGACCCGCCAGAAACGAAGTCCTACGTCATAGGTGACATTTCGGAGGACACCGCCTCCTTTCTCCTCTGAAGGTAAGTGCTGGCATAGGGCTATTGGACCTTTATACCCAATCACATTAATCACATGACAAGACTCAACTAGACATAATTAGACTATGTACAACGACAAAACAAACACACATTAAAACATACATTGTTACAATATGCCAAATATATCCACAGCCCCTGCATAATTTTAGAGAAATGCTCGTAATTGGAAGGATTCATTCATCCCCTTCGGGATTAGGGCTTCCATTTTATGAATCCAAAACGCTTCTCGCTAAAGCAAGCGGGTGCGAATTGTGGATGAATCTTTACCAAAAATTAATTCTAAACCACACTATCTCAAATCTTGTACTCGATGACCTGCCTCATAAAAGTGGCGAGCCACCGTCGTTTCCCCATATTTCGTATTCTCCTCTTCCCTGTGTGTACCTGTTTTATCTATGTATGTACGTATGGCTGATTTATGTTCATTGATTCGTGTCCTGATATTGCGTGTAGTCTGTCCAACATACACTTTGCCACAAGGGCATTTAAGCATGTATACAATGTTTTTACTTAAGCACGTAAAAAAGTGCTTAATGTGTATGTCATAGCCTTTCATCGGATGTTGAATTTTATCACCTTTTATAACAGAATTACAATTCTGACAGGACATGCAGGGAAAGGTCCCTTTCCTTAGGGTAGATGGAGCTTGCTGTAAATTTTTTGAAGAACTAATATCTGAACTAACCAGAGAATCTCCAATAGATTTACCTTTTTTATATACAAATCGAGGACGTTCTTTGAACAGATGGCCATACGTTGGATCACTGGTCAAAATAGACCAATGACGTCGAATGGCCTTCTGAATGATTGATGCATTTTTTAAACACCGAAGTGAACAGAATTTTTTCTTTACGTTTCCAATGAAGGTTTTAAGGGGGGC
>JAODAL010082698.1:0-11492 GCA_025379985.1 Phyllomedusa bahiana
AGGTGGCACAAATTATAGGTTCGCCACATTACGGAAAAATTTTCCGAAAAAAAGTTAGTCACCTCAAGGGATTACATTTTCAATAAAAAATCCCAGGGGGAGTGGAAAATTTGTAGGATTGGGCTAAGGGCTTTCCGGTTATGTGGGAGGACATTGCTGTGTTTAAGGATATGTTGTAATGGGTGGATTAAGCCAGAAAGGTCTCAATGGAAACATAGTAAAATTGTAATGCGATATGTTGTATCGGTCTACATGGGTGCACATTAGGGCTCTTAGTAGATGTATTCATAAATTTTGGAATTCAGTTACTTCCCTAACTTTGTTTTGCAGGGTCGCTCAGGGGTTTAATTTAAAAATTTTTTTGTGTGAAAGTGGTCTATGGCAATGCAAATAAAAATACAACAAAGTCAAAAAAAATTTACAAGTAATAACATAAAAAAAACAAGGCCCAAACTTACCTCCCCAATAGCCCACTTTTTAAGGGGGTTTTCACGCACATTTTTTTCGGTGCCGACGCTGAAAGTGGTTTCTTGTCGGAAACTCTGTTTGCAAGTGCGGAATTCCACCGAAGAAACGACGCTGCTCGCCCAAAGCAGATTTTCTGCCTCCTAAACACCTCAAAGAATTGACATGTCAATTCTTTGTTGGGGCTTAAAGTACGCATGGAAAATACTCAATCTGAACAACGACGATGATTTTACATAGCAATGAATGGCAGTAGTTTTACTGCTGATTTACTGTAATTTTGACACTTTTTTGGGGGGCGAATTATGCACCTAAGTGGTCTCTAAAAAGGCGTACAAAAATACTGTGCGTGGACGTCCCCTTAGGGGCCATTCACACGGCTTATTTTGGGCACGGATTCCAGCCATTACGGTAATCCACAGTTCTCATAGAGAACTGTGGATTCTGTCTCTTCTCCCCGCTTGGCGAATACGCTGGGCGGGGAGAAAGTGACATGCACATTATCCCGGTGGGATATGCGCCGTGGACAATGCATGTCTATGGGGCCGGCGAGCTGCCGGCCCCCCGTCCCCGCTGCACGGAGCCAGCGTAATTGCTGGGCGAAATCCGTCCTTGCAACTATGTCGGCGATAAGCCGTGTGAACCAGGCCTTATGGTTACTTGGGGCCGTTGGTGGCTATGGTGCCTGGGTAGGACTGTTAGAGTTGTGCTACTACCATTGAGTTGATACAGAGTGTTGTGGAGGTGCACACCGGAGTTTCAAATCCAAGATGGTGCTCGATGCGTGTGCTGGTGTCACTGCCTCTCCTAAGTGCTGTGTGCGTCCTCTAGGGAAATTAGAGAGCCGGTCCTTCTGTGTCCAGACTTTGTCCATCCCTGCTTGATGTGTCTAACTACTCGTGGGCTGCATAAAATGAAGTGGCAGGCCAGAATCAGCCCGGGGGTCTTGTGTTTGACACATAAATTAAAATATATGCTACCATATTTGACTATACAGCTCCTATGCAAACCTTTGTGATTCTTTGGTTATAGTCTTGAAACGGATCTAGTTTGATATTACAGTTGTGTTACTTCCTTATACCTGCCCTGGGCGCTCTCTGACTGTAGTGTTAGTTAACTAGAAGAGAGGACAGCGCAGTTCTGTTCTAGTAAATCCTTGTGTTCCCAGTGAAATTACAATTCTAGAGCATCTCTTCTAAGGGTGTGTTCACAAGGCAACAGACAAATACCGGTCTGTTTATCTGACCAGTATTTGTCCTGTTTTGCAGCCGACTTTTCTCTGCGATGAGCGGAAGCCCTCCCCCTTCATATTGACTTGCACAGATTCCGTCCAAAAACTGGACGAAAGAATGTGCAGGTACAATGTATTGCGGGCGGAAAAAACGCCGGGCGGAAAATCCGTGCAGCGGGGACTGCTGCACGTGTTTCCATAGCGCGCCATTGTACTAATTTTCCGCCGGTTTGCAAAACCGCAAACCGTCTGAAAAAGCGTCCGAAAACCCGTGCAGTGGGGACATGCCCTAACTCTGTGTTGTGCTGTTCCTCCGGTATTCCTCCTGGAAATGTATTCCTAAATTGGTTAGATGGGTGTTGGGGTATGTTGACACAGTGTTTTTTAAAGTGTAAATTTATGCTTCAAAATCGGCTTCAAAAAACGCCTGATTAGGGCTTATTTTGAAGCGTTTTTTAAAAAAAATCCTATCCCTATTGTGATTTTACAAGTGAAAAACGCCTAAAGAATTGACATGTTAATTATTTTTACGGCAGTGATTGCATCCAAACACAGCTCGCAATTACGATTGTGAAATACGCTTCGTGTGAACAACAAGGCGTATTTTACGTTCTATTCAACGAGGAATGATTTGAAACTGGTCTGAGGCTTATTTTGGGCCATTTTCCAGAAAAGGCCCATAAAACGCCATGTGAACGTACCCTTGCCGTTAAAGTTTTCCAAAGGGTGTGTCCCTGGAAACACTTTGGGCCACATGTATGAAATCTGACTAGTTCTAAAACTCCCTTTGTTGCCCATAGCAACCAATCAGAGCTCCCCTTTCATTCCATATAGTGCTCTTGATAAATGAGAGAGGGGCCCTGATTGGAGACTGTGGGTAACAAAGTGAATTTTTGACCTAGACAGTTTTCATACATGTGGCCCTTTGTGTCAAACCAGCGCCAGCCAGTGTCAGATGTGTTGCTTAAAAAAGGATGTGGGACCGTAGGGACTCTCCAAATAGCAACTATTTTACTGAGGCTTTTCTGCACTTTTGAAAGAAAGTGCTGACAAAACAGGTGAAGTTTTTTAAGACCATTGTACATTCCTCAATAGTGATTATACCCTGTAGATTAATCTGACACATGCTGTCATTTGAGGGAGGTGAATGAAGCGTTCATGCGCTGTATGATTAATAATAAATCTCCCTAAATAGGCGCTGTATGATTGTACCAATGATCGTAATCATTTCAGTGATTCTGGGGAGTAAGTAATTTTCTGCCGTCTCAAGGTCGTTCTATCTGCGTCCTTGGATTTATGTATGATCCGATATGTATACAGTTGCTGAGCCCCCAACCACATGGTCTACTGTGCCCAGCTTTTCTGTCTTACATCTCTCTCTGTGAACCAGTTATCTGTAGTGTAGTGGAAGATATATTAGGTCGTCGCAGAGTGGACATGTTAGGGCTTGTCCCCACGAAATAGGTTTTACAGACAGTTTTCGGACTTGAAAACTGCCTGTAAACTGACTGTCAACCTTTACATTGATTTAAATAGAAAATCTGTGCAGCAGTCCACAGTGCACAGATTTTCCACCAGACAGTTTTGACACCGCCGACGTTCCTAAAAAGTTTGAACATGTTCATTCTTCCGCCCGGTTATCGGGTAGAACAGGAACATGTGTGTGCGAAGGGGGACAGTTTGAATCCACAAACTGCAGACAAAAACCGCCCCCCAACGTGCAAAAAAAAAAAGACCTAATACCGGTCAGAAAATCAGACCACTATTTGGTCTTTGCCGTGGGAACACACCCTTACTGACACGTGGATTGTAAATCTGCCTGGGAAATTGTCCCAGGTAATCTGACTCCTTTGCTTTAAAGTAAAATTGAATGCCATAATGCAAATGAAAAGATTAAAAGTTGTTTACAGGTCGCATGGAGTTGTCCTTTAAAGGGAATCTGTCACGAATTTTTATTTTTTTTACTTATGAAAACAAGACCCTGATCCATTTTGTTTTCTTCTTCGCCATTTTTATTTTCTGATTGGAGATTTCTTAATTCAGTCGTCTATATATGATTGTGGGGAAGACATTCTTGCTTGCACTGCTTTTAACAGAAGTCAGAGAGATGCTTTACAGCAGCTATAAGGAATCTTCTTTAGGAGCGTTTTCTAGACATGCTCTATGACCTGGGAAGAAGTCAGTGTGCAGGGAGGGGAGAGGGTGAGCTGTGACATCTCCTATTGTGACTGGTGGATCCTGTGTTATTAATACACATTGGTGTGACCCTTCTTGTGCTGATAATGAGCAGACTACTGAAAATCTTTCTTCAGAACAGGAAGTGTCAGACTTTTAGGCCTAGTGGCCAAAGAGAAAAGTGCAGGACTTAAGTATTTTAAAAAAATATTGAAAGTGATATGGAAAAAAACATAACCAAAAATCTCATACATACGTGCACTGTCTTTCACTTGCTCCCTTTCCTCTTGTGCCTCTCATGTCTGTCTCTCTGGCTCGCGCGCGCTGCTCTCTCTCTCTCTGGCTCGCGCTCGTTCTCGCTCTGCTCCAAAATTCTGGCTCAGCCGCTCGCTTCGTCACTCTCTCATGGCTCGCGCTCACGGGGCTCTCCCTCTCTCTGTTCATCCAGCGCTCGCAGCACGTTCTCTCGCTCATCTCGCACCCTCATCTGGCTCGCGCTCGTTCTTCGAGTCGCTTCTCTGCTCGCGCTACAGCGTATCTCACGATCTCATTCGTCTGGCTCACAACGCATCGGCATAGGGTTCTCTCTCTCGATCATGCGCTCTACGCTACAGGCTCTCTCTCTCTCTGGCTCACGCTCGCTCTCTCTCTCGTATCATCCTGGCTCACGGCTCGCTCTCTCTGTCGTGTCGCTCTCGCTCTGGCTCACGCTACCAGGTGTGTCTCCAAACTAGACCCCACATCGTGTCCACGTGCCATCACGTCCAACGCTCTCCACCTCAGTCACTCTCTCTCACCACAGCTCTTCATGTCTCCATCTGCTCACGCTCGCCTCACGGTCTTATCTCGTCTTCTGCTCACTGCTTCGCGCCAGTCAGCTCTCTCTCTCGATGTGGGCTCACGGCTCGCTTCTCCTCTTCATCTCTCTCTGCGTCACGCTCGCTCGTCGTGCTCTCCTCTCTGGCTCACCGCTCCCGCTCTCCTCGTCCTCTCTCTGCTCATGCACCGCTCCCGCCTCTCTCCTCGTCTCTGGCTCACGCAGTCCTGCTCTCAGAGTCTCCTCTGCTCACCGCTCTTGCAGGTCTCTTCTCTCTCTCTCTCTCTGCTCACGTGTCGCCTCTCTCTCTCACACGGCCTCAACTGCTCCGCGCCGATCTCCTCTCTACTATCTCATCTCTGGCTCACGCTCCCGCTGCTCTCGTTCTCCCGTCTTCCTGGTCACGCTCTCTCTCTCTCTCTGGCTCACGCTCGCTCTCTCTCTCTCTCTGGCTCACATCAGCCTCGCTCATCTCGTCTCCTTCTGCGCTTCACGCTCGCTCTCGCGGCGGTCTCTCTCCTGGCTCACTCTCGCGCTCGATCACTCTCTCTGGCTCACGCTCGCTCTCTCTCTCTCTGGCTCACGCTCACTCTCTCTGGCTCACTCTCACTCTCTCTCTCCTCTCTCTCTTTCTGGCTCACGCTCGGCTCTCTATCTCTTCTCTCTTCTCTCCTCTGGCTCACGTTTTTTGTGTGCATCGAGGGTGAAGGTTCTACGTTTCTATTATGTGTCTTCTCCGTCCTCTCTGGCTCGCGGGGTAAGATTTGGGTTTGCTGTTGATGGTGTATGAGTCGGTCGTTTCTCGTGCTCTCCTGTCCTCTCTGCTCGCAAGCTCGGTTTCTCCCTTCGTCTCCTGGCTCTCTGGCTCGCGCTCGTTCCTCCACAGAATCTCTCTCGGACTCCCTCCGTTGTCTCTCTCTCTCTCGTCTCCTTGGGCTTTCCCACACCTCATCGTCGCGGGTCACTCCACTCTCTCTCTCTTCTCTCGGCACTGGCTCTCTCGCTCCTCTCTCTCTCACTCATCTGGCTCGTTTCTCGTCTCTCTCGTCACTTCTCTCTCGAGCTCTGGCTCGCGCTCGTTCTCTCTCTCTCTCTGGCTCGCGCTCGTTCTCTCTCTCTGGCTCGCACGCGCAGTCGTACATCTCATCTCTGGCTCGCGTCTCAGTTCTTCCGTCTCCTATCTCTCTCGCCGCTCGTTCTCGGGTCTCTTCTGGTCTGCTCCCGCGCCTCGGTTCTCATCTCTCATCCGCGTCGTCGCGCCCTTAATCTTGCTCTCTCTCTCTCTTCGTCAACCCTTGTCGGCTCGTTCTCTCTGCTCGTCTCTCCTCGATTACTCGCGTCGTGCTCTCTCTCTCTCTCTCGTCGTCGGCTGCCTCGTTCTCAGTCTCTCTCGTCACCCCCTCGGTCGCGCTGGCTCGTCTGTTCTCTCTTCTTCCTCCCTCTCACGCGGCCACCTCGTTCTACCTCTCTCTTTTCATCAGCCAATCGTTTTTCTCCGCGGTCTCTCTCTCTCCGCTCTGTTCTCTCCTCTCTCTCTCGCGGCTCTAGTTCTCCTCTCTCTCTCGGCAGCACGTTCTCTCTCTCTCTCTCCGCCGCTCGTTCTCTTCTCACTCTCTCCGACCGCGCCTCTCCGTTCTCCCTCCGATCTCTATCACGTCTACCGTGCTCCATTGTCGAGTCTCCTCTCTCTCAAATCTCGTAGTATCACAGAGCGATCGCTCGTCTCTCTTCTCTCGCCTCTCTCGCGCTCGTTCCTCATCACTTCTCACGTCGGGCGCGCTCCCGTTCATCATCGTCTCTCTCCTCTCCGAAGGCGCACTCGTTCTCATCTCCTCTCTCCTCAGCCAGCGCTCGTTCTCTCTCTCCTCCTCGCGCTCCTTCACGTCTCTCCAAATCTCGTCTCCTCGGTCGCGCATGCGCTCCAGGGGGTATCTCCTCTCTCATCGATCCCATCGCGCTCGCCTCGGTCTCTCTCTCCTCTCCTGGCGCTTCGTTCTCCATCCTCTCTCTCATCAGTCGCGCGGTCGTTCTCTCTCTCTCTCTCTCGCGATCGTTTCTCTCTCTCTCGCTCTCTGGCGCTCGGTCTCCCTCTCTCTCCCTCTCGTGTAGTACCTCGTGGAGTCGTCTCTCTCCATCGTCTCTCCGCTCTCCTTGCTCCTCTCTCGTCTCTTCCAACCGCGGCTCCGATATCTCGTCTCTCTCCTCTCCTCGCGCATCCGCTCGCTCTTCGGTCTCGCTCTACTCTCTCTCTGATAGCACACGAAGCGCGTCCTGAGCAGGTATAACACCAAAGCTCTCTCTCTCGCCGTCTCAACATCGCAGCCACTCCCTGGTAATTTCTGTCACAATACAGCGTTACTCCGATCATCTCCTCTCTCGTATTCGTCTCGTCAGCGCTCGCTCTCTCTCTATCTTCTTTTTCTCACATCCTGCATCAGCTCTTCTCTCTCCATCACTCTCTCTCAGCAGCGAGCCTCTTCCGAGCTTCTCGGTCTCTCTCTCTCTCCGGGCCACAAAACGGGTATGGACCTCTGTCCTCGCGCACTGCGCATCTGCTACGAGCCTCACGCAATATTCTCTCTCTCATCTCTCTTTATCGGCGCTCCACCCGCCATCGGATTAACTGGTATGGCTCCGGGTGCGAATTCTGCCTTTCTCTGCTCACTATCTCTATCTCACGGGCTGCTCGCTCTCCTCTCTCTCTGGCGCTAATCGCTCTCTATTCTCTCTCTGCTCTCTGGCTCGTCGCCGTCTAGTTTCGTCGGCTGGTGTCCTCCTCTCATCCCTCTCTCATCTCTCTTCGCTCGTCGTCGCTTCTAGCTCTGGCTCTGGTTCTCACTCACTCTCTCCGTCTCTTCTCACTCTCCTTCTCTTCTCCCTCTCCTCTCGTGTACTCTCATCTCTCTCTCTGGCCTCTCTCCTCCTAACTCATCTCGACATCTCTCCATCTCTGGCTCGCGCTCGTTCTCTCTCTCCGCGCGATCCCGTTCTCGTGCGGCTAACTCTCTCCTCTCCTCTGGCTCGTTCTGCTCTCATTCACGCATCCTCTCTCTACTCCGCTGCTTCTCTCTGCGCTCGTTCGCATTCTCTCTCCCGTCTGGCTCCGTGTCTCTCCTCTCCTCTCCCTCTCTCTGGCTCGGTTCTCCAGCCGTCCTCTCTCTCTGGCTCGTTCTCTCTCTCTCTCTCTCTCTGGCTCGTTCTCTCTCTCTCTCTCTATCTATCACACTGTGTTGGATTATTGTCCTCCCTGCAGTGTGGTAAGACTATAGGCAGTATTCAAGGTGTTGCTTCTTAAGTGACTTTCATCAGGTTAAAGTAATACTACTTTTCTTTATTTTTTGTTAAAGGCCTCATTAAAAAAACAAAAAACTACTTGATATATTGCAGTTCGTACAGTGGTCACTAGAACAGATGCAATAGGTTTGAGCTTTCTGTTTTCTTAGTTTAATGTGTCAGCTCTGTATACTGTATAGACTAGGGCAGAGTAAGCAGAGTTATTTCCTAACAAGTTATAAATGACTAAATAACAGCAGTATTGTAATACTATGGGCCTAGATAAGGCAACTCGGAGCGCTATGAACATAAAAGAGACCCTGTATCAATTCCCTCTATTATCTGGGACAAAGGGACTGTCCTCCTGCAAGGACTCCCTATCATTGTAGCTGTCTAAAACAAACACCCCCTGCTATGCTGCCAATACAGAGAAGTAGCATGTGTTTTGTTATAGTTGTCCCCAGGGAAGTTCTTAAAGTAAAAAATAATTAGCTACAACATTTCTACAGACTTGCATGTAATTAATGAAACTAAAATGAAATACGAGACATTCTCTTTAAAAGGTCATGTGATATAAAGGGCAATAGCCTGTTATTATGAAGGCTGCTGTTCCCCAGAATGGCATTGCTGCATCCCCTCGGTGATATTTTACACTGTTATCCCTCGGAGCAGAGTCTTGCATTATGAATTTAGGTTTCAAAACACAGTGCTTCAGGGCAGCAGCAGTCTGGGGACAAGGCTTGGAAAAATACACTTTTTCTAATCTACAGCTATTATTGTGGTGTAATGAGGTATAACAGGTATGCAGCCATCTATCAAAGTACCTCTCACACAGCCGGATTTCCGCAATGAATCCCGGGATGGTTTTACAATGTAGAAACGCCTGTGGGAATTGTATGACACAATATTAAAGTTCGGTTATTTTTTTTTTTTTACTTGTTACACGAAGATGTCCTGTTGCTTTGTAATGTGTTATTAATAGTCTTCAAAAAACACAGTATATTGAGAAGCATGTGCATTACATTTCTTCCATTTTGTTGACCAGGGAGGTTCTCCGTGCAGGCAATTGCTCCTCATGAGGCTATCTTCATGGTCGTGATTTTTATGTTGACCTTTTAGACCAGGGTTGCACAACATTTTCTGATCAAAGGGCCACATTGTCATATTGTACCTCATATTGTACCTCTCCCAGGGGCTGCAGGAAATCTTAGAGGAGGATTCTCTATTAGAGACCTTTATGGCACTCCAGTTGTAAATGCCTAAGATGGCTGAAAGGTCTTGGTTCCACTTGGGGACTGTCCGAGACAGGACCGGGACAAGGTATTCTGGTGTCCTAGGCAAATAATGCATATAAGCGCCCTAAATGGAAAATTCAGCGCCTTCCATACCTCCTTAACGGGGTTTTGCCACGATGTAATGTTGACGTGGGATCCTCCAAAATGGGTATTTAATCACTTTCTAATATAGTGATTACAAAAAGTGAAGCCTGTGAAGCTACAGCATTGCTCAGTCCCCCACAGTAGTTACCTGAAAGTTTTCATTAGACCCCGACCAGGAGCTGATAGGAGCTGATCTGGCCCTGCATTGTTTTGCACTTCTTATCTGATGACAGGGGAAAATGAAGGAGCTTTCAAGGGGGTGGGAAAAGTGCAATGTATTTAGTCCCGTCTCATATAGAGAATCCACTGTTGTAATGTTATTATTTGAGTAAACTTTTGAGACGCTCCCTTCTTCCTCACTTTCTGCTCACCCCTGCAGCGTTCATAACTCGGCATGATTTGTTTATATTCTCCCTTGAGCTGATAAGGAGGTAAGGAACTCACTTTGTGGCAAAACCCCTTTAAGCCCCCTAGTCTGCCTGGGATGAATTGGCACCTTAGGCGGTCGCCTAATACCCTTTTCCAAACTCCTCCGCTTTTGGGGGCCCAAACCTTTCTCCCCCTTGGGCCCCCTATCTCTATTTTGGGGGTCTCCAAATCCCCCCCTTTGGATCTCCAACCTTCCCCCCCTTTGGAGTCTCCAACCTATCCCTCCCTTTGGAGCTCCCAACCCACTCCTCCGCTTTGGGTCTCCAAACCTACCCTCCTTTGGAAATCCCAACCCACAGACATTTTTATACCTTGCAAAATTTTAAAACCAGGGATGAAAAAAACAATAGTTTTTACGGGGTTGTTCATTTAGGTTGCTTAAAATAGAAATAACACCTTAGTGCCCACTAAACCCCTGCCGCCCCGAGTCCCACCATAACGGTGCCATCAACTGAATGCTGCTATCAAGTGATGAGTATTACTTTCTGAAGTATGAGGACAGAGATGAAAATGAGCAGTTACAATAATATAAGGATTGTCCACAGTATATTATTTTTATTATATATAATAGGAGACCATGTAATTTCAGAATATAAATGTATTAAAAATTTTACTTGTATAACGCTTTTATGGCACTGCAAAAAAGCCCCATATCTAGAAAACAAATGATAGAGCCCACATTACTGTGTGGACTAACCATGAAGTGATGTGACCACCACACAGGTCATGTGACCCCTGGTATCCAGGTAACAGTAGTGTATGGGGACAGAACTTTTCAGTATTACTGCCTCCAGACGTCTTATGATGTGACCACCACAAAAGGTCTTACCCCTGGGTTCCAGGAACATTATTTTTGGGAGCAGAACTTCTTCATATAACTCCCCCCTCCAAACAGTTCCTTATGAGGACCACCAACAGGTCTTTTTACCCCTGGTATCCATAACCATAAAGGGGAAGAGGAGCAGAACTTCTCCATTTTTCCCCCCCTTTTCCCAAAATCTTAATGTGACCCCAAAACCCCCCAGGTCATGGACCCCCCGGTTTTCCCGGTAACGTAAATTTATGGAGGGGCAAACTTCTCCATATTACCCCTCCCCAACTCAAAATGTGACCACCCCCAGGGCAGTCCCGGTATCCCCGTACAGTAGTGTATGGGGGAGCAAACTCTCCAGTATTTTCCACCTCCACAGGTTTTTTACAAAGTGACCACCCCACAGGGGCATGTGACCCTGGTATCCAGGGAACAGTATTATGGAGGGGCAAAACTTCTCCATATTACCACCTCCAGCAGGTCCTACAGTGACCCACCAACAGTTTTGACCCGGAATCCCGGTAAAGTTTGTGAGGAGAAGCAGAACTTCTCCAGATTACCACCTCCACAGTGTCTAATCATATCGTCAGTTCTGTGGAGAAACCCCTGACACTTTGTCCTTTCTGTTTTGTTTTTTTATTTATAACTTTATTAACAACAAAATGACATCATCTAGAAACTGTTGTGTTTTTTTTAACAGTTAACTTTAACACCATGACATCAACTACATACACAGCAGTTATACAAGTAAATCCATGTAGTGAAGATGGTGCTGGAATAACCATATTAATAATAGTTATTCCACCATTATTCCTATTGTTTCCCATACCTCCCAACTTTAAAGATGATAAAGAGGGACACCTAGAGTTTAACGTGTAAAGGATCCCATTTTTTAGGAGGGTTTTTTTAAAA